>JNEY01000193.1:57483-82859 GCA_020875895.1 Aphelenchus avenae
ATTTCACTAGCGTTTTCCGAAGGAAAGCATTTTTTAGCGCGCCGCAGGCGATACCAGCGAAATTTTGGCCACGGCCATGATGTCCTTCACTGAAATTGCACGAAAAAACTTAATAACGGAAATCTTCATGACGTTTTTTCCGTTGAAAATCGCCGTTTTTAGCCCGCCGCAGGCGACGCCAACGATTTTTCGTGCAACAAAGTAATATCGTTGTTACAAATTGCCTTTGATCGGGACAGATTTTCGAAGATTCTTGAGCCAATTTGGCGAAATACATTGATGGTTTGCGATGGCCATACAAAAACTAATCAGGTTGAACAGTTATACACGCAAATAGCCCGCCGCAGGCGCCGCCAGAGCGATTTTGGGCCTTATATGTCAAAATTTCATTGAAAATTTTGGAAAACAGGCAAATTTTCCACTTTTCGCGCCCCCCGCGGCTTCGCCGCTGGGGGGCGTTCTGAGCACCCTGCTGGCTTGTCCCCATCAGTCGATCCCGAGTCGGCTTAAGTGGCACAACGCAACTCGAACTGGCTCGTCCACTACCACGTTATCCTGGCCAGAACTCTCCGTACCAGTCTACTTGAACACATCCTGGGTCAGGTCGTCGTGCACATGCTCAGTACCGCGCATCTCACGCATCCTCCACCGCTGATTCTGGTCAACGCTCGCCATCCTTGTTGATCTCAGTCAGGCCCATCCCAGCCCTGGTTTCAGCATCCTGGCTCACACTACACTGCAGCTTTTCCGTGACCATATAATCATGGTAAGGTCATACAGGCCTGGCTGCATCCACCTAGCCCATACTACCAACTACAACTAGTTTATGCTTGCACAAAATAGGACAGAGTGCGGTCACTCGAACGAAGTGAGCACTGCAATCGTCCACACACTGTCATCTCTTACCTGTGGCTCATCTTCGTCAACGCTTGGAAGAGCTCCGTGTACTTCGTGTTCTTCAACAGCCGGAACTGCTTGATGATGTTGTCCGTCGTCACGTCGGACATGCTCTTCGTCGAGTACGTGTGCATCGTCCGGAGGTTGGAGCTCTGCTTCAGCGCCATGATGATCTTCCAGTTGACGGTGATTAGGATCGCGAACGGGATGACGAACATGACGAAGGTGTAGACCACGGTCTTCTTGATGAAGATGTACGTCCACTCGTGGAACGGAGCGAGCGCGATCATGCTAAAGTGGAGGGTTAGTATGTGGCGACAATGGTGCTTACAGCGATGTCAAAAATCGGGCTTGTACTAGGCCTAATAAGGCTTAATCAAGGTGGTGTCATATCATAGATTAGGCCTAAACCTAAGACGAGCCGTAAGTCTATACACAGAAAGCCTAAGCATCTAGCCTAAGCATCTAGCCAAAGCATGGCTACGCATACGCCTAGAGAAATAAGCCTAGCCAAGCTTTAACCAAGGCCTAAGCCTGTCAATGCCTAAGCCCTATATAGGCGCTTTTGGTCTAAAGTGAGGCCTAGACCTAAGCATCATCTACAGTCTACCCACGCATGGGGTCTCCGGCCTATCGCTACTTACGTCGACACCGCGTCGAACTTCTGCGAATAGCACGGCACTAAAGTCAGCTCGAGCCACGTGGGCACATTGACGAGAACGCTGAAAGCGACGGAGCCGACTATCGCGTACTGCACCGGCCTCCGAGTGACCCATCTTTTGGCTTGGAACGGAGTGCAAACGCCCAAGAAGCGATGGACGGAGACAAGAACGGTTAAGTAGACGCCGCAAGTCTGAGCGGTCAGCGCGAGTGGATAGGAGTACCTAAAAGTGTGCCTAAGTGGCTGGAATCCGTTTGAATGGGACACCGGACGTATTATTATTTGCCCCAATTCGTACCGCGCGGAAAATACTGCAATGCCCTCATGACCATCCACGTACTCTGTTCCGTGTTGTACTGACCGCTCAGTACCACAAGAAGTACGGCACATGGTACGGGAGATAGTATGCCTGCATCAGGTACATTTTGGACACAAATCCGTACTGTACAACTCCGGACTGCACCCAAACAGTACGGCCGGTACTGATCTCTAGTCGTACCATGCTTCGTGCCGCTAAAAACCGTTTGCAGTCGGAACGGAACACGGCACGCCTTCTAAGCCTTGATCAGCTCGATGCATTCTTCTGTGCCGTACCACTTACAGAGCGAGACCTATCAGTATGGTGCTCTTTTAGCCTCCGACTTTCTGTTACTCTGTACTGTTTTGTCTTTCCTCGTTCCGTTGCCGTACCATGCCGGAGTCCAAGCTAGCGAATTACGTGCTGTCGTTCTTCCCAAAGTGATTATATTCCGGCAGTACCGTTCTTTTTGTGTCGTTCTTTTCCCATGGCTCTGTGCCGAGAGACAACTGTTGCTGCAAGAAGCCTACCTGATAATCACCGGGAACAGGTTGTTCCAGAAAAAGGAGTCCGACTCGACGACCATAACGGGTAGCACCAGGAAGAAGAAGTTGCAAATGATGAGGATGAGGTCTGAAATATGCTTGTCCACTACGGTAAAAAGTTAAAGGATTTTATAAATAAAAGTTTCAATTTTTGTAATATAAAACCAATAATTTATATCGATATTTTATCAATTATGAAATAAAAGTCAAAATACCAAATATGGTTTCTTTTTAGTAGTTTTTAATTTTTATAACTTTTTATAACCGATCAGCTCTTTGCGTCACTATAAGCAAAGATCACCTTGGTACGCGTCTTTACGTAAATATTTTTCAAAGAACTGCCGCCTATCCAGGGTCCACATCGGTAAACAAGCCTCCGCAATGCGTCTCCTACGCCATTTCGGACCAGTTCTGTCTACCTCCCTCCAATAGCGGGAATCTTGCTTTTGTCCTGTCGACCGATGGCGGAAATTAGTTCTTAGAAGGTACCTTTCTAAGGAGAAGCCTCTATTGTCGCAAGTCCAGACGGGCAGTCTTGCAACAATGTTCCGTCGCAATTGGTGGAGAAGACGTCATAGGATTAAGATAAGTCGCGTGCACAATAATGAAGTGTGCAAAGGGCAGATCGGCAATGTTGAGATAGTTTTAAAAAAGGCGAAAAGGTCGTGCTTTATTTTTCAGAAATTTATTTTTACTAAAATCTATTTTTTGATGGTAAAATTAATTTATAACAACAATTAAAATACTTATACTGAGTGATATAATTAAAATATACATTGCAATGACTATAAATAAAAATCGGAGTTTAGTCTGAAACTGAATTTTGAAAATAATTTTATTATATTAATGAACTTAATTAATACTGAATATAAAATTTTAATTAATATTAAGTGAACATTAATTAATTATTAGATTAATATTAAATATTAAAAATACCTAATAATCAAGAGTTTTAGAGAACGTAAAAAAATATCGAAAAAATTGCGCAAATTAAGAAAATTACCCGAAATCGATAGCGCCAGGAGGAAGTGATTCACGAGCATCGTGCGCATCTCCGCGTCGCAGAAGACGATAATATTGACGATGTTCGACAATGTGCCGAATATGCTTATCGGCATATTAGCGTAGACTCGGTAGGCTTTCTGGTCGTCACTGTAGATGTTCTCCATGCACGCGCTGAGGTTGAGCGTCGCAGCTTCTGAGGGTCCCGCTGACGTCGCATTCTGGTCGGAGTAGTCGAGCATTCGAGGAAGAATTAGAAATAACCACTGTAGTAAATATGGAGAAAAGCCTAAAAACGTCTTTGTTGATGCTTTGCTGCTTAGGTTGAAGCGAATATCGACGCGACAAAAAGTATTTTCCGAGAAAAACGCTTCGGACATGTGGAAACATAGGCTGCATATGGGGTCACATTACGTGAGCTGTGAGCCAGAAAAGCTAGAACGCCTTATGCCTTAGCAAACATCGTGACGCGTCGTGCGAGAATGAGCTGAGGGGACCCACAAGAGAGCGTCCGTAAGATGATGTCAGAAGAAGAGCGAAGAGCGAGCTTGAAGAGAGTACCGGGGAGAGCACGGTATAGTCCCGGTAAGAAGCATATATGGGGTCTATGTAGGCTCGAGGCCAAAGGTGTGCAATTAATCTTAAGGTAAGAAACACGAGGAAATAATGGGGTGAAAGCGGTCTCCACCGTTATTGCGAAAAGAGGAGCTTGAGGGTAGCCGAAAACATTGTATCAAGGGGATTCCAAGTCAGCAAATAACGTTGCCGAATTGAGTCAAAAGCGAGTTTAAATACCCAACTAGTTGGCAGTGGATCAAGACAAGCAAAACTGCGATCGAAAAGCGTGCTGCATTTGTCCGATTCATCACTTTCGCGGTACGCACTCGTCATGATCGGAATGCGACTTTTTCACCGACGCATTTGCACGAAATGCAACCAGCACAAAGTCAGTTTTGCACATAAATCGAACAAAACTAACGCGCCCACATTTACGCACAAGCGCAACAGATTTGTACCGAGGAACTTTTACGCTGCACGCAGAACGTTTGAGGACGGAAGTGCTAAATTTGGCTGCGGATAGCCACCAAAGTTGCGCCGGAAATCTCGCTGAAAAGCGAAAAATTGGACGCAAACGGACGAATGGAAATGACGTCGGTCGGGAAAAGTGGACGCGTTCCCAAATGTGAGTCAGTGGCTCAAAGATCGCATCGAATCGTGGGCTCAACTGGGTCACATCCGTAGGACAATGATAAGCCGGGCTGGGACGGAGCTGACACATGCATGACACTGGATATTAACTTGCTTAAAGCCTAAACTTAGTTTACGAGAGGAGAGCTTAAAGTTGCTCCGGTAATCTCGCTGAAAAGCGAAAAATTGGACGCAAACGGACGCGGGAATGACGTCAGTTAGCGAAGTGGACGCGTTCCCAAATCTGAGTCAGCGGCTCAAAGATCAAGCAGAAGCATGGGTTCATCTGGATCCCATCTGCCTAACCACGACGGTGCCTGGCTGGGAAGAGCCTGGCACATGCAATTACACCGGCTCGCAACTTGCTTAAAGCCTACTTAATGCCTACGAGAAGAGAGCTTCGATCGAGCGCCGAGAGCCTAATGAATTCGAGAGCGACCTGCGCATAATCTTCCCGACCGAAGGGCTCACTTGCCGCTACCGCAGAAGACCTACGAAAGCGAAGAAAGCATCAATAGTGAGCGGCGCCGCATCGAACGGAGTGCATGCTCTCAGGTGTGTGGAGGTGTGCAATTTCCCATTCAGTTTCCGGGCGCTAATCCCCTTAAGTCAATGGGGTGTGAGAAGCGAGGCCGGCGATGTCGAAGGGAGGCCAGGAGCCATTTTTGGACTAGAAATAAAACGAGTAGGGCAAGGAAAATGGATAAAATCCATCGTCCAAGGACTTCAGTTGGTTCCGGATTAGTTCACAGCAACGTCGCTTTTAAAACAGTTCCTTAGGGACAGTCATTTAGGACTCGCTTTTAAAGGACAATTTGCAAGGAAGGCTGTTTTTGGGACAGCTTTCCTGCGCCATGATTTCCCTAGGCTAAGCCTAAAAGCTATAGGACCCACTTTTAGGCCGTCTTTTAAGACTCGCTTTTAAAGGGCAGTTTCTGTAAGGAAGCCTCTTTTAGGACAGCTTTACTAAGCCCCGCTTGCCCAAGACTAAACCTGAAAGACTATGCCTAAAATGCGCGTCCTAAAAGATCGTGCCAAAAAATCAGTCCTAGAAAGCTGCTTTAAAAAGACCCCATCTGCATCGAGGCCCACGTGTCCGTCCACATACGGGCCTGCCGCTAGCTGCTAGCTCACACACGAACATATCGACTGGCGCCGACAGCTTATTCCCAGGTCCATCCAGTCAACGAACGGATTCCGCTAATCCCCCTCATCTTGCCGGGATACTCTCGCATTTTACGGGATCAGTGCCGGCGGCGACTCCGAGACGAAGCTAAATCGGTCCGCCACCCGCCGGCTTCCGGTCGGCATTCTTCGGTGCGTCCGGTACCCTTTTGCGGCGCCGCATCCTCGCCATGTTCGGGTACTGGCTGTAGATAAAGTGCATTAGATTATCATGAATGAATAGAACTAGCTTAGGGTAAAGTGTGCTCTCCAAATGTCGTGCTTCGAGCCGACGAGAGTAACATCAATTCATGATTCCGCATGAGCAAAATATGGCAGCAAACCAGCTTTAGTTGGCGAAAACGGCTAAGAGCTAGCCAGAAAGGTAAAAAAGGGTGCACTGTGAACGCTTCCTGAACGAAGAAAAATGCAGGTTTCAGATGCAGATTAACTGCTACGCGGCCATGCCATTTGATATGAGCAAAGAGTAGCTTGAAACGAGCAAAAAACCTGTCTGATCGGAAGTGGAACTCGTCACTAATCAAGAGAGAGAAAGAGCGGACCGCCAATTCGTGAATGAACCAAACTCGAATTAATCGTTAGTAAGCGAGTGACCTCGAACTGATAAAAAGCGAGCGTATGGCAAGGAAAACAAATGGCAAATGCGTATGGCAAACAAAGGAGCGGTTTTCAAAAAAAAATCCACCCTTAATTTTTCATGCAGTCTGCGGCGTAATCTCAGCAATCTTGAAGGCCGGAAAATCTGCGGAAAATCGCCTTAAAACCAACAGTCTGCGGACGCAAAAGCTACTGTCCGAAACCGCACACGCTGGTCTCTCATTGTTTGTCCACCCACTGACCGGTCGGCACGAAGGGCCAGAGGGCATTTGAGGCGTCTAGCGCGAGCGCATTTTTAGCCATTTGCAAACACTTTTAGCTCATCCGCTTCCCGGGATGAGCTGCAAGTGGCTTAATATTAGTACCCGGAAGCAAACGGTCTGAGCCCAAAGGTTTCTGGCGGGTGAGCTGTACGCGCCACCGGGGCTTATCGGCAGAGCCACGCAGTACTTGGTCGGCAGAGGGGAATCTGATCGGGATCTTCTTACAATGCAACTGCAACTGGAAAATGTACTTGCAAAAAGACGGCTGTTCTCTGAAAGCGAGCGAGACCTAGGCAAATGAGCTAGAAAGACGAGCAAGTTTGTCCAGAAGTCATACGTTTCCTAACCAACAGGGTTCGGGAACTGACGCCCGTTGTCATTCGGTTCTGACATGTCCCGTGCCGTTTTCCGTTCTGTTTTGACCCAGGACCGTGACCAGGATTCTTGCAGGGGGAGGGGGACTTCGGAGAGAGGGAGGAGGAGTCTAAAAACGGGTCAAAAAGGTTCAAAATGGCTAAACTGACGATAACGCGGCACGAAATAACACGGTACAGCAGTACAGGACAACATCAAATTACGAAAATTTAATTTCCATGAACACAAGCCGCGTTTGGTTGTCAATGGATCAAACGAAGCCGGATTACAGATCTGGACTAAACTTAACGACGCAAAGCACCCGTCCTCGCATAAACATTTGCGACTTTCTGTGGGCTCGCTTCGCATGGAAGAGGCTCTTGGAGCGCCAATAAAACTGTTGTAACCAGCGGTTAAGTGCTCGACCACGTGTCTCAGAGTTTGAACGACATAGCGAAGAAAACGGGGCAGCGAGCGATTTTGAAAGGCTAACGACCAGAAGGCAAACGGACGCACAAATACGAGTGCGGTCTGCTAGTCGCAGTGCGAATTACGTAGGTGCTGCTAGAACGCGTCGCAACATGAATGGAAATGATCGCAAAGAGACTGAAAGAGGATTCAGAGCGACTCGAACCGGTCGCAGCGCGAACTGGATCAGTCGCACTGCGAATTTAAAAAACGACTTGAACAGTTCGCAATGTGGCCATGACAGCTCAAAATGCGAATTTAAGAAAGAAGCGATGCGATTTGAGCTTACCTCAACTTGCAGTCTGAACGGTTGAGGTGTGGTATCAATGGTGTCGATGCGACATGCAACTGATTCCGCATTCCGAGCTGGCCACTATGAGCGGCGTCTCCAGCGAAGTGTCCCACAAATTTCATGCGAAATGTCCCACAAATATTTCGGACCCCACAAATTTACTGCGAAATGTCCCACAAATTTTATGGACCCCACAAGTTTCATGCGAAATGTCCCACAAATATTCCGGACCCCACAAATTTACTGCGATATGACCCACAAATTTTTCAGTACCCACAAATTTCACGCGATATGACCCACAAATTTTTTAATACCCACCTCAGCCTAAGCTTAAGCGCGCGATCTAGTTCCCCTCGCTTCGCTCGGGGCATTGGGCACACGCGCCCAGGGACCTCGCTGCGCTCGGGAGAATCCAGCATTCGAAAAATGGCCGAAATTTACAAAATGACATTTGTGGGTTTTTTGGATTTGTGGGTCACATCGCATGAAATTTGTGGGTACTGAAAAGTTTGTGGGACATTTCGCATGAAATTTGTGGGGTCCGAAATATTTGTGGGACATTTCGCGTGAAATTTGTGGGGTCCGAAATATTTGTGGGACATTTCGCATGAAATTTGTGGGGTCCGAAATATTTGTGGGTCATATCGCAGTAAATTTGTGGGACACATCGCTATTTTGCCCTATGAGCGACCACGACGCCAACCGATCAGACGCAGTGCGACTCAAGCTTAGACTATCGCAACGGCAACTACTCTTCAATGCGGAAAGAGCAGTCGCGTAGAGCAAGTTGTGCGTTCAATACTTAGCTCGGCCAAGATTATTCCCGCTAGTCGCTGAAACACTTTTGGTCTGTGCGTAACCGGAAAAGGCGGATTTGACTTATTGCAGAATAGCTCAACGAAAGTGGACGTCCAGAACAGCTTTGCATTAAGACGCCGCCGACAAGACCGGAGACGCGTCTGACGGAAGCACTAAAAGTGCTAGACGCTGATGCGACAAGAAGAGCGCCACTGACAAGCATGCGTTACGTGGCATACACAGATGAGCCTACGGACAATTACTCCGACGATGCCAAAAGGGTACCATTATGAAAACTGGGTAAACAATGTTATGGAAATGGTTGTCCACGAATTCGTTAAATTCAAAATTTTATATTTTAAATTAAATGTTATATATTATTTTTAGCTTTTAATTTTAATTAAATTTTAGTTTTAATTAAATTTTAAAAACCGAGCACAATGACATTTTGTTAGTAGATACTAATAACTTAGTTTTTGCCAATTTTAAGGCAACTTTTAAAATAATATACTGTGCTCACGTTGGGCCAACATTCCGCTGTGAATGTCTTTGCATGTTATCCCAGGGCCAGCCCGAAAATAATAAGACCATTTAACGCATTGGCAGCAAGAAAAGTAATTCCCATCGAACGTCCAGGAACTGCTCGAGTTCAATCACCGTCAACACAGCAATTAGGGATAGCGGAATCGGGCCTCACAAAAAGCGGAATGAAGAAGTCCGCTAGCGAGAGGAGCAAACATTAGTCCAACGAACGATCAGGTCGCCAGGCAATGAGAGGCGTAATGCGATCCAATAAACAACCCAAAGCCGCACAAAGGATTCTATGCAACCGGGAGAGAGGATCACGTTGGGAGATGCGCTAAATCGAGGGCCGCAACTGTCGCGAGAATGAAGCATAGTAACGAACTTTGTGTTACTTAAATCGTCGACAAATTAAGCGGCACATGGTCAGTTTTTTTTGGTTTGCTCGGTTAGAGGTCCGACAATGCCGTATTTATGCAGAGCCGTAGAAGACTAAGCTTACCGTTATAACTACGTCTTTTTACGGCTCGGTAGGATCGACCATTGCGGTGCTATGTCAACCTGATAAAGCGTCAAATTGGTAAAATGGCGTCAACTCGATTAAATAAAAAAATAAAAATCAAGGATTCTGGTTTTCCTGGACAACCTAAGCCTAAGCCTAAGTGATCCAAATCTGAAAACCTAAGCCTGAGCCTAGGCCCAAGAGTGCCGGCGCAATGCGCGCCGCGTTGGGTTAGGTTAGTCTTAAGCCGGAGTAGGCTAGTCCTAAGCCAGGGTAAGCTGGTCCTAAGCGGGGATGGTACAGTCCTAAGCTTGGGTATCATACACTACGGAGAGCGTATTTGCATTGAGAACGTCGTTTTGAGAGACATTCGGAGTCCAGACGTCCTCTCGTTCTAGGAAGCAATATTAGTGCGTTTCTTCGCAACTTAGTCACCCGGCACGCGTTAATTGGCAACTCTGGCAAGAAGCGTCTGAGAAACATTTCATGAAGGTCACGTTCACTGACTGCCCTTGTTTGACAGAGTGCAAGTCGAGTGCAACGGGCAAGGGACCATGAGCGCGAAAGGTTCACTTGCCTCAAGTCCACTTCAGAGGACTTAACGAGCAATGACAAACTAAAGATATTTCGAATAGGGATCGAGCGCGCGGAGGGTGCCGTGTTGTTTCGCCGTTAAATGGTGTGCCGAAGGGTCAGCACGGAACTGAAAACGGAAGCGCTCGGAAAAATTCACCTGTTGTTTTGCCGTTCCACGTCATGCCTTGACGATCCCTGTGCCCTGACAAAAATGTTTTTGTACGAATATAGTAAATTCTCAGCAAAGTTTGATGGAAATAGTTCTTTTCCGTCGAGCGCTTGTCCGTATATGGCCCAAATTGTGCCAGCGATATCATAAAAACAAGAAAGCATAATCCGCAAATCAAGGTCCAGGGTTTGGCCGGTTATCGACCCCTGACTTTTTTCCTGCTATCCCCGTGGAGGCACCCGATTGCATCCCCGTTGGCCGCCCCGATGACATTTGCATTCGAGGGGCTTCCCTTCGCCTTTCCGGCGGCGCAGACTAATTAGCGATTCAATCGCTTAATCTTGTCTTGGCACCGCCGACGTTGTGTAAGCCAAAAGTCGTCATTATTGGCGGGTTACTCTAGTGCTTTATGCTAACTCGCTTAGCGAATGTCCAGCGCTTGACTAACGAAGGATCCGAAGGAAAAAAGGTATCCAGAGCACTTAGGTCACCGAGACGACGACGGCAGGCCCGCTCAATGCTTCGGTTCCGCAGAGAAAAGGTCAGGCAGGCTAAGAGGCGAATGCGGAAGTGATCGAGGAAGAAGACCCGCAGGAGAGACTGAGCAAAGTCAATCGAATAGGAAGAACGGCAGCAAAAATTGCCCGAAGACCGGTGCTGGCTGAACAATATTGGCAGCAGTCGCGCGGACCTTTCGCTAGACAAAGTAGAAAATCTTTAATTTTGCTACCTCGTCCTGAAGGACCTGTCCCGTCAGTCTATAGAAAGCGCTGCGGAAAAGCCCGAAAATAGTCCTGGAAGCCGGTAGAGAACATCTTATTTCAACCGAAAGACGACCGTTTGTGGCTTACGCGGCACTCACCGAAAAGCACCTAGGCTAAGGTCCTAGGAGTCACGCTGCTTTCCTAGGGAAACCATCATCATATTTCCAGTGAACCCATTACCCCCCTCCTCTCCAATTTTTTTTTGCCATACCCAAAGCTAAACCTTGCTCGGCCTCTTTACCTCTGCTTAAACGCTTGCATAGCGCAATCCCAACTAGCCTACTAGGCTTCGGCGTTTCCCGTTCCGTTCTAGGAAACCTAGAAAAATTAAAAAAATTGAGGGTTTTTAGTGTTTTCAAGTTTTTGCAATAAGACGGCAAAAAAATAACAATGGCACGGCACGGGAAGACGGCATGTATTTCCCTTCGGGCATTCCGTCAAACGGCATTGAATAGCACGGCAGGATAGTTATTTGAGATCGGATGGCGCTTAACTCTATCAAGCACAAAATCGAAGTGCGTCAATGTACGGGATACGAAAACAAACGCGTGTCGATGTCGTGCTTGGAAAGCTGATCAGCGTCAAGCCATGCGCGAGGAACTCGGAAGCTTTTTGCGATAAGGAAGTGCCGCTCTCACGGCAGCTAATGGACTATGCGCCTAACGGATACGTTTTAAAGTGCGAGCAGGGGATTAAGTTGGTTAAAGCAAAGCGAAGAAGTGAAAACAATCCGAGAGCTGCTTCGAAGAATGAAATTAAGCTAGCGCCAAATGAGTCACAGAATGCGTCAATAATGAACTAAATCGAGTTGTTTTCCATATAACATTTAACGAAAGAATGTCAGCCATTTTTGAGTAATGTACCATTGACAGGCGGAATGTTTTTGCGAAAGCGAGGTAAAAATAGCGGTTTCTGAATCCATTCGTCCAAAATGGCCAAAAGTTCCACAGAAATTTTTATTTTAAGCAGTTTCCAATTTTTTCCATGCGTTACAAATTTAAGCCGAATATGACTGACGATATTAAAACAGAATACGAATTGTCGAAGGCTTAATAGAGGAATAATGCCTTGAAATCTGTGAATAATGCCGGTTTCGAAGAACCTGGAACTGTCGGCTCGGCCTCATTAGAGGTTTCATGGAACCTCTAACTGCCCTGCTCGGGCTTCATAAGCACAAAGCGTACGCATGTGACACTTAAAATTCCATAGTGAGCAGAAGAGAATTAAGCGCCCTGAACTGTAAAATGTCCCGGGACGATGGCGAGGCGAGCAGCAAAGCAGATCCGTTCCGAAGCCAGCAAGCCCGAGCCAAAGTGAAAAATATAAAATCCCTTAAAGACCGAGACCACAACTCAGCTTGCTAGCCGTATTGTAGCGGAAGGCGGAAGCGGTTTGCCAGGGGTCGTAGTCGTCGCTTCGCGCGAGGAGCGACTGGCACGAGGCGCGTGCCTGAAATGAGCGGACGATACTTCGGACCGCCGCAGATTCCTATGTGCCGGCGGAGGGTTGAAGACGAAGAAGACCGCTAGCAGCGCGAGATAATCCGCTCGTTGCGGCGGCGATAACGCGCTGACGCTAAGCGTCGACGACGTCACGAGATTAGCCTTCTCTTGCGGACCTGGGAGCGGAGCCTGAGCCCGTAAATGTGTGCCGGTTCTAGACGGGTATTTTTAGCAGGCAGGAGGATTTGGTG
Source organism: Aphelenchus avenae (assembly GCA_020875895.1). Lineage (NCBI taxonomy): Eukaryota > Metazoa > Nematoda > Chromadorea > Rhabditida > Aphelenchidae > Aphelenchus > Aphelenchus avenae. Next base: position 70,258 of record JNEY01000193.1, read on the forward strand.
GAGGTTTAGCAGAGTTAGCACTCGATAGCTACAAGAATTGCAGATAGGGGAGCGCATCTCATACAAATCAGGCCAGGTGGAACGAAGTCGCTTTCACGCGCGATGCAAACATAGCGGACCAGAGCCGTTAACGTTCCAAATAATCCTGAGCCGGCCAAAACATGCGGTTTCGACTCAGTTTGGAATCGACCCGGACCGGTTTAAAATTATATTTAAGAAATTGCTTGACTAAGAGCCTACTGATCACAGGAGACCAGGAAATCCTACAGAGTCGCGGACACCTTTGGTATATAGCTCATTAACCCTGAAGATTCCCTGATCCGCCACTTGAATCCTACCCTCGTCGGGTAAACAACAACCGCACAATGACCAGTTCCTAGGTATACTTAGCCGAACGGTAAAGTGCGACGAAGGCCAGAAGCGGACATTATAGGACGAGAGTAAGTAATTACACCTTGTAACGTGCCGAGACTTCGAAATTACATGTTGTTGAAAGTTATGCTAAGGAAAGCGGCAGTTAACGACGGCGAAAAATGGGGGATAAACCTTTGAGAGGCGGGAAACACAATGAGTTTCCAATCACGTCATTCACGACTGTATTTACAGACGTCTTTGTGATAGTGTTGTGTCCTTAGCAACCATATGTGCTTCATTGTTAGGCGCATATCGGTATGGGGGGTCTGCGTATCTGCATCGTCCAGGGCTGTATCATTGCTAAACTAAAACCGAGTCCGAATTCGAAGGCCAAAATAAAAACGTTGCGCCTCTGAACCTGAACTTCATAACACGGACCGAACTTCCGAAGTTCCGAATTCGATTCAGAACATTGGTTTCAGCCCTGGTACGGGTATCCGTGGTAGGAACAATTTCCCAACGCGATTTCTGGGGCGTCTGCCGCAGGCTTCACCTAAGTAACTTTTACCACGCCTCTTACTTTTACGCCAAAATTTCTCTAACATATTCAGTAATTAACTCGAGATGAAGGTCAGGGAAAAGTCGAGAAGAGCGAAGCTAGAAGAATCCAAACTTGATGTAAAGATCTTCTCGCAACCAGCATTTTGAGCTCTTTTTCGAGTTCAAAAGCGGATTGTCAAGTGGATCGGAAGTGGGAAAACAGCTGCCGCACTAGAAAGTTAAAGTGCTCATCCCGAAATCGACCGCTCATGCGGCGACAAACGAACACCACAGGTAGGCGGTTCATGAATATTCCATGATATGCGCGCGTGAGCTGGAACGCGTTAGGCGTATAGTGCTCAACAAGCTTTTGAATACCCCGGAACCATTATGGAACTAGGCAAGCGATGCACGATCGTACCTGAAATAGTCCAAGTTCATAGTCCAAGGTCCAAGTCGATTCTTGAATTTATCGGCCAAAACTCCGACTTTTTAGATTATTCGCAACAGCAACATTTTCCCGATGGTCCGATTTTTTGGGACATATGTTCCAAGGATTCTCGACGGGTGACTTAAGCTGTTCGAGTGCAAAAAAGTTCGAAATTCAGGTCTTTTTTACTTCGAAATCAAGATTAAGGGGCCGTTCCAGAACTCAGTATGGCGGGACGTCGCTACAGTCGCAACCCGGCTGCAGTTAGTACAGCTACTACAAGCTTGACATTCGACGGTAGACTCTTGTTTCCCCTTGCAAGACCACAATGCGTCTTCCTGCTACGTCAGGAACCTTCGCTTGGAACAAAGGAAATACGCAAGATGCAATTCAGCAATCGATGCGTAGTCACATGCGGCGGAAGTATATATCGTCTGGCTCTAGGCGAAGACCTAATGAGCAAGAACCGAGAGCATCCGTCGGTTGCAGGCAATCTTCCTCGCAGTAGAGTACAATTCCAAGGGATACGTTGCTAGGGGAATCTTTCGAGAAAAAGCGCCAAGCAAACACAATAATGTATAGGCGAGCAGCTAGCGCGTGGAAGAACCTCCTCCCCACTGACGTGGAAAAGTAAATGAATAATTTCAACAAGAAAATTAAAAAAAATTTTTTTCGAGCAAGTCATCATTTGCAAAAAAAAAGATTGAGCCAGCGGGTGCCTTCTCGCATTCCGCTAAGAAGACAGCGGTATCTCGCACTTTCTGGGGGTACGAGAGCGCACTTCAGCAACCAAAAGCGTAGCCCATGGACTCGGGGGGGGGGGAGTAACCGTCGGAGAGTGTCAAACGATCTGGGAACTACAAAGAGTCCTGCACAGTTTTCAATGAACCGGGATGTGCCGAATGAACGAGAACGAATCGACCAGTCTCCTTTCATTTCGAATGAGGACGATAACTATGGACCCTGCCATGATTCACGCCACTTTGCAGGTGCCGTCATTGTACAATTTCACAACAATTATCGCAAGTGACGTTAGCTAAATACCGCAAACATGTGAGTAGCAATCGTGATCTAGCAGCAACTCTATTAGCAGAAGCGGAACGCGATTATGCACGATTACTTTGCAGCTGTGGTCGCTTAATGACGCTGCCTACACTCCCAAAATAGAAAGCGAGGGTGTTAATGAGGCAACAAATGGCATCATAGCAAGGACGCCGATGTTCCGTTTGGGAAAACTTCGGCGTAACTTGCAAAAAAGCTTGCAAGTTCCGCAAGAAATCACAATGCGAAAGAAGAAGGGAACTCTGCGAATAGATGATGCGAGAATGGCAACTAACGCATGACTAAGGAGACCGAGCTCCTCGAAGTGACGGATGTTTCGCAGCGAAGCGCGAAGTACAGATCGGCACTCGCATACACTTACGGGACGAACTCGTATCCGTACCCGTATAATAGGGTACGGCAACACGGCACGGCTTAAAAAAAAGCCGAAAATTGCGATCCAAGCCGTATTACGGGCCGTATTTTATGCCGTATTAGTGTCATGAGTCATGGTAATTTTAACCACGAGGGTTACGGGGTACGGCACGGGGGCTGGTTTACTACGGGTACTGATTCGGCACAGTGTCCCAGCGACGATCTCTAGCGCAAAGCACGATCTCGCAGAGCAACCGGGTTTTACCTGGAAAAAACCAAAAATTGGCTGTTTATTCCCTCAAAGCCCCCCCCCCGTTCCCCTTAATGAACAGCCTTGATTGAACTCATGCCGCCTACATCCCGACCCCCCCCCCCGCCCGCACGCGAACTTCGCAAAGTTCCAGGACGATGCTTGACTGATTGACGAGCCGAAGAAGATGCAATATTTTCGTTAAGCCCTTCTCTGTCTCCGTTTTTGCGACGGATCGACCATAGTACGCATCTAATTAGCAGACAATAAAGTGTCTTTAAAGTGCAGTCTTTCATTATTCCCTGGTGACTAAGGCTTCCTCGAGGAATTCTACACGAGAGGTGACCTACACCTTGTAGCTTTTCCACACTTCCTTCCGAGCATCGTAATTGACGAGTAGTTGGCGTCACGGACGCATTCGGAGAAGAAGTAGGAGGAATAATGACGCGCACGAGGGCTCAGACGCGAGCGGCGTCAGGTGATGTCAGAGGACACGATATTAACTTAGGGAGGACCAAATCAGAGAAGAAGCGAAGAAGACGAGGGTCCTGTTTTGAACTTAGAAGTGGGTCTGAGAATACGGCAACGCCAACACAATATTTGCGTAAATTGTATACCAAAATTTGCGTGACGATTTCATAGGGCGAGGTGAAAAAAACAGATGCTACATACCCCTTATTTACGTAGCTGAGATCGAGACGGGGTTTAAGATAACGAGACTCTCAGTAGAAATGCCCACACCTAGCCTGAAGTCGCTACGGTTCAGTTCAAGAGCTTCCCGAAACTTCTGATGTTATTCCCGAAACTCCCCTCAAATGGGTCGTTGCGCCGGCTTTTCAAAAAGGGTCCAGAAAACGCAACAAGATAATTGAGGGAACACGTGTGTCACTAAATGGCAATTTCCGGCAAATATAATAATTCCTAAAAGGTCATAGACGTCAATCATATGAGGCTATAGAAGAGAACTTGCAAGCCACGGAATTTCTTTCTTCATCGTACTCTGAAATAGCGAAATTCTGCGGCTAAATTTAGGGACTGAATTTCGGACTGCTATGGAATGAAATAGAATGAAACAGACAACCGCCGCCCGTTCCAGCGAGCTTTTTTCGAATCATCATTTTTTCCACGTGTTAATGACCCCCTTAACGATCAAGCCCGGATGCACGTCTACGTTGTTTACGCATATCGAGAACGGCTAAGGTGTTCCGCCGAACATCACTCGCTTAAAGAAAGTCAACGTTCGACAACACTGGCTTTACACCTTCCGGCCGACGCGCTACCTTTACCGTCTCTAGGAAGCCTCTCAGAGCTGCGGAGATTAAAATCGCAAGTAAAAAGCGAAGCGGAAATGAATTTCGGCTCACTGAGCATTTACTAGCGCTCAATAGTCGCTTGACGTCGCCGGCACTTCCGGCGTCGAGAGGGGGGTACAAACACGTGAGGCCGCGATATGAGTGTTATCCCTCTCAGTCACTTCGTTATCGACAGCTTAGCGAATTAATGAGGACGGCGAAGGAGACCAATCAGCGGCATAAATCCGCTGGAAAGAAGTGGGAGAAGAGCGACGAAGTGGCGAGGAAAGAAGCGAGTGGGTGATTAATGCGTCGTCCTTTTATTGTTTTCTTCATTTGCCGAAGTAGGCGAAGCAAATAAATACTCAAAATTAACAATTCTCCCGACTCGAACGTATGTGAATTGGTAAGGTCGTGATATTAGCCATACGTCACATTTCTTATATGAGAGAACGGGGTGACGAAGGCGGCTTCGAGGTTAATATTGTCGTATTTTTCAAGTAATCTGTCGTACCTTCTTTCAAAGAGCAGCTAACGCTAAACACGCTGAGAAAACCCGCCACATGATGGCACTCTTTTAAGCACGTATGCCATTACGAAAAGAGATATCGCCGTTTTATGCTCGCCGCCTTAGGTAGGGTTTTGAGGGTGCGTACGTTCGTATAAAGGCGACCTCCCGCGGAGGCCCTGAACTGGTCCGGGAAGCGCGTAAAAGTTGCGAAGAAAGTGATGCGGATTCACACGCATGAAATGCACATCCCCCGAAGCTGCTCCCAAGCGGGTTTCTCGTCCGGAGCGTCTCTAGCATAGTCGGCGAGCATTTCGGTTGCAGATAACAATTCGAGCAGCGCCTCGTCGTCACGACATAAATGGGCCGCGGAAGCGCGCCCTTTGAACTCTCTTTCACGAGAGGCGGCCCGAAATGTGTCATGAGCGCATAATGAACAAAAACTAGTCAACAGAATAAACGCTCGTTTTTTACGCGCCGGATAGGGCTCCCGAGAACGGAAACTCTAAGTTCCTCAGCTCCGGTTTCTGATGTTCCAGTCAAAGAACGAGTAGAACGGCATCTTACCAGAACGGAACGCAACTGCAAGATTAGGTAGAACAGCCACACCCCTGTGACTGAAAAACGACAGTGTAAGCGTACAGGGTAAGGTACAGGTAGGAAGACGACAGGGTCAATATCTGTCCATTTTGCATACCTACGTGACCGGAAGGCTTCGAGCCCATGCAGCATAAGAAAGCTTCTCGAAGGGTGGAAAGAGATGTTTCTGATCCTGATGGACTGTTATCCGGGATTCTCGAGGAACGTGGATTATCGGGGGACAATATTCTCGCCCAATTGAGGAGTGAACCTAACACTGGGCAGAGCTACCATGACAGGACAGAATTAAGGAGTAGTGCAGAATACAGAATTAATGAATCCATATTCACTACTAATCAATAATCCATAATACGACCTAGGGACTTAATAAGGCATGCCTCTCAAATGGAGCCGACCCGGACGCGTTTTACAGCCCAACGCATCGGGCCCACAAAAGATTGTACCCTGGCCAAAACCAGCGTGGAACCGTGGCAGACCCCTAGCCTAGGGGCGCGTCCGTCTTCTCACCTCCCTCAGGGCTACGCCTAGTTCAAGGCTTTGCTTTGGTAGGCTTTGACTGAATGAGTCACTTTTAATGGACGTGCTATGCGTCGACCGTCAGCCGTATGCACAGCGTGTCGAAGCGTGACTAACATCGGGGCTTGGCACATTCGACCCGCTTGACCTTTTTGGTGAGCGGAAGCGCGTCTTAATGGATCCCTCAGATCCAGAGCGCATAATGGTTGAAAGAGCTTAAGCTTTTTTTTGTTTGGATGGCTCCAGCAATGCGACGTTCAAAGGTTTCTGAAACATCGGCATTTCCTCTAGATTATTCGAGAACGTGGAGACATAAACTTTGGACTTTGAACGGTCGCAAAAATGTCAAAAGAGATTATCCGCTGCAGCGATCGACGATATCATTACAGAGTAGAAAACGAACCAACTGCAGGATTCGTGCGCCGTTTTCCGTTCCGGCACAGTGTGCCGCGCGGTGTTTTGAGGAATGGCGGAGAATTGAATCCGTAGGTCCGTTTGTTGAATTACCTCCGCATATGAGTGTGCTTTGAGACAGTGCAACCTTGGGCATGTTATGAAATTCCCAAAACTCTTTTTGTGATCCTTTGTGGGCCATATGAAGCAAGGACAATAAGCATGACCGCTTAGCAGAAAAACAACGAACTCCGCGCGCAGCACTATTGTGTGATTTTTGACGAGATCTCTCAAACATTGCGACCGAACAAAACGTCTTAAAATTGCACGGGTGGGACTAAAAAGTGTGGGACTTTAACTTATGGGGAAATTATCCCGGGCCCAATGGAGTCCTTCCCCCACAACGTACAGACCATGAATCACAAGGACCCAAAATCAGCAAATATTTTTCGCACTTTCCAAGAAGCTACAAGAGTTTCCCTTTTACGCTAGCACCGTGAAAGCACGTTCTGACTAACGTCCACAACAGCGACTAGAGAGCGGTACGTTTTCCCCAACACCGGCTCCCAGGTCCCAGTGCTGAAAATTTGCAGCGATGCGTACAGGCCGCTTAGCGTACCAGCGGTCTTTGCCTTCCCTCCCACTAGTCGGGTTCATTCGCCACTTTGTACCTTCCAGAAGTGCACGTTGTAGTAACAATGGCATCACTCTGTCCACGCATCGCGCAGGAAACCTCGCTTGGACACACCAGGGTTATTGATCAAAACAGAGGGTAACAACCACATTAGCCATTACTTCCGCCATCGACCTTTTTCAAAAGCTTCTAGGTGTTGTATCAGTTACGTTGGGCAGGTGTTGAAGAGGTGATGGTTAAGCGGGGCAGACACTAGTCTGTCAGTTTTATCCAAAAATGCAGGACGACTTACCGAATGTAAGACGACTTACCGCGCCGGGCCTGGGCCGGCCCTGGCCCGACTTGGATCGGGCACAAAATCCAGGGCCCGGGCCGAGCCGAGCCCACCAAAGACGGGCCCATTCCGAACCTTGATAGGCGATAGCCAAAAAAGTGGACTTAAAATTATCGCGACCGCGACGGCGGTGAGGTAAATGACGCTAACCGAATTTGCTGAGACGTTTGACGCTCGCTGTTGAGGCGATAAACGCTTCCAGGAACGTAATCACAGCGAATGCAGCCGGCACGCAGTCGCGGAGATAATTGACGATGTTTTGTTGCCGACTCTAGGAGAGGGCGGCAGCAGAGCCGCTACGAAAGCTCAGAAATGCCAGGACAAATGAAGAACAATCCGTGAAAAATAACAAACAACCCAAGCAGTTTTGCGGAACCGTTTGGCTAGAAAAGGCAGGATAGCTCCAACCGGAACCACTGCTTTTTAGTTGGCTATTGTCCCACTCGAGCCGAATCGTTAAAAACCGCATGGGACAAACCAAGGGCATGTACGTCCTTCAGACTCGGGCTTGGACGTGGAACGTTTACACAAACCTAGAGGGATCTGTTTCGTTATACGACGGGAGAGAACAGTTATCTGCGTAAAATGGAAAAGTACCAATAGTCCCCAGCAGAGCCACTCCGCCCAGTAGTGGGAAGGATTCTAGTAGAGTTTCCGGGTATGCATCGCGTGCGGGTCCGTTCAGTCCCTGGACCAATGTAGCGACCACTGTTCCATGGCCACGCCACGAAACGGCTTTGCTTTCGATCCGTGCCGGCCTCCGTCGCGTACTAGCATGAAACGGAAAACGACCCCTTCTGATCGCACCCGCCCTAAACTAGCCGTTCCGTACGCAGCATGGCTGAGATCACGCAACGGATCCTCCTGTTGCGCAATTCCACTAATTCGATTCGACTGCAAAGATCCACAAAACAAAAGGCGATTTCCATTCCCCCTAACCCTACAAGGCCTTTTGGTGTTTTTTTTCTTCTTCAAATCATGTGTGCCTTATGAACCACTAGGAATACTAAGGATTCAATTGGGATATTCCCCCCTATTCCTCTTTAATGCAGAGGAAGCTGCCCTGTTAGCCAGAGCAGGGAAATTTTGTCCGCCTTGTTTCCCGCCTGATGCATCTACCCCGAAGTCTACCAATGGACCCCAATGTTGCAAAGTTCCACCGAGCAAAGAGAAGCAAAAAGAGCCATTCGTCCAACTTCTCCAATGCCAAGGACTTCGGTCTTTGCCGGTCCAATTTGGCGTGATTGTTGGCGCTTTTAATGCGGGCCATGCGTCAAACACGCCGGGCAAAAACCGCCTGCGCCCAGCGTTCCCTGGAGGCCCTAAATGGCCGCGAAGCAATCGGCGTAAACACGCGCCTAAATTCGCGGACATGTGAAACGCTAAGCGGAATCACTTTAAGCGGAAAGTGTTCGTTCGCCGCGATGCCGAAATCAGCGGACCGGAAAGCGCCATTTAAGGCGGTCCAAGCGAATCGGATAGTTGGACGGAGAAACGTAGAGGGTTGAATTGAATCGCAAGAGGGATCAAAAGTCGCTTTGGTCTTAGTGCCAGCGAGAACCGGGCCTAGGGTCCTTTGGTTCAGCATGCGTTTCCGTCGTTAGGACAATATGGAACGGTTGCCCAGTCGGAACAGAGTAGAGAACGAACGAATCAGCCGGAACGGATCGGTTGAGAAAGGAATGGGAACAGAAAAAAGTCTAAAAAACCCGTTAACAACATTTCCAAACTTTATGTCAGGACTTTCATAGACGTTAAGAGTTTCCACATCCCACTATAGGTGGCACGGAGACCCGCGTGGCGCCCCTACGTGCCGTAGTCCGTGACGTGATACACGAAAATTCCGTGCCATTAACACAAAGAAGGACGCAGAGCTAGGCATCAAACACGACAGTTCATGGTGCCACGCAGTGATCAAATGGCACGGTACGGCGAGCCATCTTCATAGTGCCCGCTGAACAACGTACCGTATTAACGTATTAAATGACTTAGGATGTTACGAAGCCTTAAAGCTTCACGCTCATTATACATCACTTATACAGCACGACCTTCTTATACATCACTGACAGTTGGCGCGACTAACACATTTCGCCGCTGGGAAAGTGAAATGCCCACAGCGGAACGGTACGGATAGAACGGTCATTTGGGTACGGAACAGAACGTGAATGGAAAGAAATTCTCGGCGACAGGATGGAACGCGAACGGAACGAGCCCAAGTGCACACAGAGTACACGAGAAGAGTACATATCCCCTAATGGATTCCTGAAATGGTCAGTCGCGTTTCACTTTGTCGCTTAGGTATGCGCCCTTCGTGGAAGCTTGGGCCAAACAATGTCCATAGTGTAAGCGATAACGCCTTCGCGGAATGCGGAAGTGCGCGTCGCATATTCAAATGACCACCTTATACAAGGCTCAATGACTTCGTTCTAAAATAGTGGGATTCCTAGAGGCTTGATTACCTCTTAGTTTGACGAAACATGTTTTTGCTAGAGTGCCTGAGCATAAAGACTAGTAAGTTCTAGGCCAAGCTTAAGCCTAATCCTAAAGCCCTCTTTGCCAAGTCCAATTTTCCGAGCTTTCCAACGAGGCCCACATTACCTGGAACTGGCCCAAAATCGTTATCGAGTAAGAACGTTGTCCGCGTTGCAAAAACGGCCGCTGAGAACGATCCAGCGGCGAACACACGTTGCTTTGTATAAAGCCTCGAAGGCGGAATCAGCACTACGCTTTGGCCCGCATTAAACGTTTTCTAGCGGTAACGAATCTGCGACGAAACTGTCTTAGCTAGCAAATTCGCGCTTTTGGCCATCTTCCAGCTTCGAAACACGGCGCAGGAAAGTGCAACGAAATTATTCCGTGCTCTGCAGCTCGCTCTAGCAGCATCGTTGGCCCGTAAACACATCGGTGCGTGCCATTCCCATGGGAATGAGGTAGCGCGCTTTGTACGTGTCAGCATTATTTGCACATTCGCCGAGCGATGAACGCGAGCCTATCGCTCATCCGCCCTCTTGGGGCGACCGCTCTCGAGTTGCTGATAAAAGGACACGGGAATAATGGCGCCAACGATGAGAAATCACGCGGAGTATGGGAAAACAACAAACAGTATGTAAAATAGCAGCGTGAGGGCCCCGTTGCCCGTATCGCTATCTTTGAAGAACGTTTCCTGCCACCTTCCAAGCACCGTGAAAACAACATTAAGCGTAATTTTCTTTCTTCGTTTGGCCACACAAAGATATATAAGGTAGGCTGGACCTATAGTCTAGGCTTCATTTGAGTAGGGAATGATAGAATAAGAATTTTGAAGGCCACTGCGAGCGAGAGGGACTCGCAAAAAAATTGTTTTAAGATTTAAATTTCCAAATTTTAAAAAAATTTTTAAATGATTAAATTTTTACTAATTTTTATTTAATAATTTTTTTAAAAGATCAAAAAATTTCCATACTTGGGTACTAAAAAAACAAGAGCACCGGGCCTCTATTAGGGGTATTGAATTCCGAAGTTGTCTAGAGCAACCGGAAATAACAAGCGACATTTCGGATTTGGCAAGAATCCATTTGACGCATTCCCTAACGCAATTCAGCTGCGCTCAGTGCTCGTGGGCCATCGAGACCTCCCCGAACCAGGAAGTTCTCCCCGGCACAGCGTCAATTAACGGCTTACGCAGATTCAGACGCCATTAATTCCGGCTATTAGACGTCAGCCAGCATAGACGTCGCTGCAGCGCGGAAGAAAACGTGAAATTTGCGTACGCGTATTTTGCGCTTTAATTGCGGAAAATTGCTTTGTTCCCATGGCGGCCTACGGACAATAAAAGTCTGCAACTTGTAAAGCATGTCCTCCGAAGGAGCTGGAAAAGCAAAAGCACGTCTCTAAGCCGTACCAGCTCAAAAAAATGAGAAGCGCGGGCAAAAGAGGGCCCGGCCAAGAATGATTCGTAAGAGCCTTTTACGGCGGGGGAGGTGGATGGGTACACGAAACGGCGCTACATCCGCCCTCAGATGCTAATGACCCGTGGGCCATTTCACGCGGAAATGCCGCTGGAAATGCGGCGATGCAGCAGAAGAGCTCTCCTGTCTTTAGTGAGCCATGTGGCGGGCCACACACAAGCCGGCCACTGAGGGCAGTGTTTTGCTGAACTGCCAAAGTACACTGACTTTTGGTGAACTGAACATAACTGACATTGACATTTAGTTCGGTCCAGTTTAGTTCATCGTGAAAAATTCCAGTTCACTGACTTCCAGATGTCACTGAACCTCTGATTTTTTTCGGCAAAAATTTGTAATTTTTAGTGTAAACTAGCTCAGGTGGCGCCTAGCGGCGGGCGTTTCCTAGGCGTACGAATTTCACACAATCACGGTAAAGCTCATAATTTGGATGTATTACCTATTATAAACCTCTTTGCCCTTAAGATATTCGTACTTCCTAAAACTCCTCCCTTACCCTACTGGCGGGTTTCTCATTTTGCGATGAACTGCAGAAGTCAGTGACTTTTGGTCAACTGAACGGAACTGACTTTGACCTTCAGTTCAGTTCAGTTCATCGCAAAAAATTCCGGTTCATGGGAAACACTGATTTAGCGATCAACAGGAACAAGGAAGGAGCGTACGTTGACAATTCTGAGCGTGTAAGATTTTCCAATTTCTGTAAACACGCCGGCTGTCTTCGGGATACAAGTTGGAAGTTTTTTCTCCATCCATGCGTCAATGGAGCAAGCCATGATGCAGCCCCGGTGTGCAATGGAACATGGACCTTTGCTGCTCTCCGCACTCACTCTCTCTGACTATTGACCCTAAGTGAATTTGCAAGTGATGCGGAGAGGCGCGACCATTGGGACTAGTGGAATTGCTCTTGGAGACTGCAATTTGCAAGTATTTCGAGCAGGGCACCAACAACAATGTGCAGAACTCCGACTTCTAGAGAACGCTAAACAAAGATCGGCGAAACAAGCGTCCAAAAGCGTTCCTCAGCCTTCCGAAAATTAGCTACTACTTTAACATCACGGTCCCGCTCGATCCGCCGGGACAAACTTTTTCGCTCGAAGAGAAGAATTCGTGCGGACCGGTCTCTATGCGCCCACTAACTGGCGCTAACTAAAACTGAATGTCGAATATGGGCCCCAAGCCTCGGAGGGGGGAACGTCCGAGAATCGTTGATACTGTTGACGTAACTTAAAACTATCGTTAATTACTAGGATGTCGGAAAACCGAAAACTAAAATGCTGAAAAATGACACAGTCTCGGTACGGAGAAAAGGTTTTTGTGTTGAATTTATTTTTGCGAGCGGTTTCAGGCGTAACCGATTTCGACACTGTACCGACGATCGACGGCTACGCTTG
>JNEY01000193.1:90798-112455 GCA_020875895.1 Aphelenchus avenae
TTTATAATAATAAATTTGTTAAATTAAAGACGGCCACCTGGATGGACGGTTGCTTACCGCTCAAGCACAGTGAGGAAAAGATGAAGAGTATTGCACAGCAGGTAGCTCGTGACGATAGCGACCATCGTGTAGATGGCGCTCTTAACGGCGCCATTCATGCGCCGCGAAACGGACTTCGTGGACATCAGGGAGTGGGCGTCGAACTGGGCTGAAACTCAGCAGTGAGTTTGCGTGCTATGCTTCCTACTGACTCCACACGTGCTCATTTTTTTGCTTCCTCCTGGCCCGTCACGTACTCCTGCATCGCTCCTTCGAATGTTCCGACTCATACGCCTTACCATAGCATGCTCCTTCTCCTTACACGCTCCTGCTGTCCCTGGCTCCCCAGGTATTTCTCCAAATTTATCGGCTACTTACCTGCGCATACTTCTCAACTAAGTCCCCGCAGAGACTACTTCTCCTCCTGCTCCTTAACTACCCCAGCATAAGTTGTCGCTCCTCTAGCTGCGATCGGTCTTTTCATCCTTTCTGTCTGCAATTGCTCCTCCTCACAGCCTTCTGGTTCTTCACATTCCCTCCCTTTTAGCATTATCCTACTCCTCCTCTACTCCTCTATGAACCTACCAGTAGCGACGCTCAAGCTCCTCTCCGGTGTGTATGCGGACAACTTGCGCACCATGTGCTCAGATGCGGAAGCCGTACTAAGACTGCGTTGCGCTTGGTCTGCGTCGAACTTCGTCGTCGATAATCGGCGAACTATGATCTAAAGGCGGCAAATAAACCTTTTGCATCTTGCGCATGATCTTTGCCAACTTCTTTGGGCTTAGGCTTATGAAGCAAGCGTTTAAAACATGGTGCAACAATACGCACTTGCGCAAAGGTTTTTCGGACGTGCGCATAATATACACAAAATTTCTTGCACACTTGCGCATGTCGGGCAACGCAGTATCAATTCTGAATGCAAATGCCATGCGATTAAAATCTACTTACCACATTAAAAACGAACAGCACGACGAACGGAATGAACGTTTGCGCAATTGACAGAAGATGGAAATCGTACACGTGGTAGATCAGACTTTCCCGAACCCAAGGCGCGGCTGACGCGGTCTGCGACCGGAAGAAGTCCGGACAGTTCGGATACTCGTAGACGATAGTCGCCCACGCAGCCGGCAAACGCAGTGCGATGCAGATTGCGAGCGAGAAGGCGACTGTGATGCAGCGGCCGCGTATGCTGTACATGTGTTTCAGCATGGAGTTCCGCCTGAAATTACCGTTACTGAATAAACGTCCTTGCCATTCGAAAAAAATGCGGACGGTAATCCGCATGCTGGGCTAAAAGATCATCACTGGTGGCCGAACCGTACTCCGTACCCTATTTACAACTCCCGTTCCGTACTCGTTGCCGTGCCAGTAGGGTACGTAGTACGGACCTGGCCATAATAAGTTACTGCACTGGCCGTGCTAGAGCTAAATGTCGACAAAACTGGATCCGTGCCGTACTCCTCACCGTACCAGCATGATACGGAGTACGGCACGGGTCGTACTACGGGTACGGCTGCCGACTTTTACGTTGAGCTGCGCGAATAATCTAGAAACCCTACTTAGACGTGCCTCTCCGGACCGCATCAGATCCCGTCCTGGCCCTGCCGTACCATGCCGGTACGGGTCGTACTACCGGTACGGCTGCCGACTGTACCCGTACGCCGTACCTGCCGTACCGTGCCGGTACGGCGTAATGCGGTACCGAACGAGGATTCGCATTACGGGAATTGAGCCATGTCTGTTGCATCTGCAAAACTTACATATTCCCCGCGATCCACACAAACCGCTCCAGCGTGGCAAAGATGAGCATGTACGGAATGGCAATCTGGGCTATGCGGCTGAGCACGAATGCAGGGACGATGTACACGTGGTAGATTAAGAAGAGGCTCTAAAGTTTGTCGGGTTGCTAGAAAAAGTCCCTGATCGATCCACTTCAAAATTGCTCGGAAACAATTATCTTTATAATTACCTTTACTCTCGCGAAGAAAATAACGGCATCTGCGCCAAAGAGGAGAATGTACACGGCACAAATTATGGCATCCAGTAGGGCCAATACGCCAGGATAGAGCGTTGGCGGCGTATTCGGGTACTTTCGCGTTGCAAACAGATAGGCGAGGAAGATGTTTGCAAACGTTCCCAGGAAGGCGATGCAGGATGCGGAGAGGAGGAACACAAACCGGGCTGTCGTGTATTCCTCGTACTAAAACAATAAAGATTTACGGTCTGTTAAAGGCTTTGACAAAAGTTACACCTTACGTGCTTTATACTCGCGACATGCGAAAAGGCCTATCCTGCAGGGCGACGCATGCTCTTAGAGGTATCGCATGCACCTTGAGGTTTCGCATGCTCCTAGCGGTATTACATGCCGCTAGCTGGGTCGCATGCTCCTTGCGCTATTCGATGCTCCTAGTGGCATCGCGTGATCATAGAGGTATCGCACGCGCCTAGAGGTATCGCATGTTCCTTGCAGTATTGCTTGCTCATAGTCGTATCGAATGCTCCTAGCCGTATCACATGCTCCTAGCGGTACCGCGTGCTTCTAGCGGTACCGCATCCTCCTAGCGGTATTGCATGCTCCTTCCTAGTCGTTGCACATGCTCCTGCGATATCGCATGCTCCTAACGGTATCGCATGTTCCTAGCCGTATCGCGTGCTCCTAGCGGTGTCGCATGCTCCGAGCGGTCCCACCTGCTCCTATGTATATCGCATGCTCCTAGCGGTATCCCATGCTTTTAGCGGACCGTAATTTACGATTGCGGGTCGCATAGTCCGACCCTGGTGCAGTTAAACGCCACATAGACGCACTGTAAAGACTTACGTCTCCGCACAGTTGCTCAT
The DNA here is from genome assembly GCA_020875895.1 of Aphelenchus avenae. NCBI lineage: Eukaryota > Metazoa > Nematoda > Chromadorea > Rhabditida > Aphelenchidae > Aphelenchus > Aphelenchus avenae. The sequence goes on from JNEY01000193.1 coordinate 93,679, forward strand.
CCTCATCGCCCTCGATGAGCTCTGTTCCTCCGTCCGGCAACAGGAGGACCATTGTGACTGTGGAGTTTGCTTGGAGCATTGTCTGAAATAAATGATAATCAGTGATGCTGCCCGAATAAGGCAAAGATAATGTGTCATGTGCCACGATCTGTGCATACATAATCAATAGGAAACCGCAAAAAACGGCATCAATAATGGGGAACGCGGATTGTGAGTACCGGGAAATCTTATCCGCGTCGATATTAGTGAGGGACGCAGAGGTGGGCATTGTTTGTTTTGGCCTATAAGGTCTTAGGTTTCCGGTTGTTTCCGGCGTTCTTTTTATGACAAGGGACGCTCCTCCAGTTAAAAAGGGAAGAGCGATTTCCCTGGGAGCTCATGCAGGATTCTCCTTCCGAAAATTCCGAATTGCGCACTTATCGGCACAAACAAGTGGATTATTCCTACGTCGGCAAGCGATGCCGTTGACATATGCGCGATGGGTGCTAGCTTGCGCGACCCACTTAAGAGGCCCTTCTCTCTCTAAGTGGTCGAACACGCATTTACGAAAGGGGAAATCAAAAATTAGAAGTTGACTGCGAAAAAGTGCAGCAGAAGATTCCCTTTCCGCGTATTAGACGGCCGAGTAAAAACGTGCAAATTCGGTGTGTTTTTCATTTGCCCCACAACAAGGCGTGGGACTTCCGTTTCCCGCGCCATTAGGAGGTCACGTCGTGGAAGAAGCCCCCTGAAAAAGGCGGCACTGAACTGGACGCTTATGGGAGGAAGTATTTTGGTACAAGTTTGCACCAGAAGACTCTCTTTTCATCGTTTAAGCATCGAAAGCGTAAATAAGTTCAAATGCAAATGCGTCTTTGGAATTTCTTGGCGCCGTCTTTCGCACTGTCCGAAAAGAACCAGCATAAGTTCACTTCGTGCGACTTTCTGACGAGTGTGTTTTTCACGCGCCATTAGTGTGGCACGTCGTGAAGAAGCTCCCTGAAGGCCGCACTGAACTCCAAGGCTTATGGAAAGGCCGATAAAAATTAGACGTCGATCGCGAAAAAATGCAGCAGAGATTCCCTTTCCCGAGTACTAGGCTATCAAATGCACAAATACGTGCAAATACAAACATGGCTTTGGGATTTCTTTGGGTCTGTTTTCCCTTTCCCAAAAGGTTGCAAATAAGTTCACGAAAAAGGCATATGACTTCCGTTTCCCGCGTCATTTGGGGCGTCACGTCGCGGAAAGTCAACTTAGGGGTCGCACCAAACTCGGACGCTTATGGGAAAGGAAGTTATTTTGGTACCAATACGCACCAGAATGCTCGCTTTCCTGGGTATTAGGCTGTCAAAAGCGTAAATATGTGCAAATGCGAATACGACTTTGGGATTTCTTGCGACCGTCTTTTGCACTTTCGCAAATGTCTCACCAAAAGTCCACTAAAAGTCGTGTGGCTTCCTGAGAAGCGTCCCTTTCCCGCGACATTAGAAATGGCAAACAGCGAGGAGAAGCACGCTATAGGTCGCACCGGACGCCAAGGCTTATGGGAAGGAAAGTATTTTCGGTGCCTTCCGGTGGTGGCACGCGAGGAGAAAGTTGCGCCAATGCATCGGAACATTGGCACTGATTCTTAGCGGATTAAGCGGCGCGATGCCAATGAGATTGTGGAAGAAGATCTCATAAAGCCTTCCTTTGATGACGGGAAATCTCGTGAGCGAAAGGGATCAATGCTACAATTGTTGCTTGTCTACGAGGAGAATCTAGGAGCTCCTCATAGGCTGCTGAGAGGAAAATGAGGAAAAGCTCATTTACTTGAAAATTTATTTAATTTATAAGAGTATTTGAGTTATTTAATTTATTCAGTTATTTATTTAAAATATCTACAAGAACTTAATGTATTTATTTAAAAATAATTTAACTTATCACATGATTTAAAACATATCAAGATTTTTTTACGACTCCGGTGTGAAGCCCCAAGACATAAGAACGTACTTGATGGAAGCGACAGTGGACATTGGACTTTGCTGCTAAATGCCGTCCAAAATAAGCTCAAAAAGAATCTTGGACAATAACAAAAAATACGCTTCCATTTCCCCTTCTTTATGATACAAGACCGATGTGGCCCGTCACGGACGGTGCCAAATGACGAACGTCGGCGTCCAAAGTGAACTGCGGTTCCACGCCCAGCACCGCCGACCTCTTCCGGTAGCCGGGCTTAAGGGCTTAGTGGAGCAGCGATGCAAAAGAAATTATGAACGGCACCGCTCCATCAAATGTTTGGCGGAATGGCTTAATTGCAACTTTTGGGCGGCGGAGCGCTCAATCTGCTGGAAGGATAAGGGCCGCGCCGCGCTGCAAAAAAGTGTTATTGAGGATGAGCGGTGGAAGAAGACATACGTAACAGTCATTAATAACGAGGATTAACTAGTGTTCGGTTGCCGCATCGCAAAATAACTCCAGACACAAGCAAAGTCTTTGCCGGGTAACAGTGACGGACGCGCCCGGCCAGGGGTTCGGGCACGGCAGACCGAGTTGTTCGCGACGATATGGCATGATGTGATGTGATTCACGTCACGGATCGCGGCAACAAGGAACAAAGAACACGGCGCCGTGAGCTGTGACGACTATTTTACCAACAAGTAACCGGTTCTTGCCGTAAAACCCTGCCAAATTTTCGGAATTTTCTACGTATTTTAACTTTTTCCTACTTTTGCGCGCTTTTCTCCGAATTACTATGTTTATGATAGTGCAAAACACGCTCAAGGGAAGGAATCACAAGAAAAACATGGAATTGCTCCCAGTGAGCAAAAATGCCGCCGAAACTTCTGGAACATCACGCCACGGATCATGTCACTGGAGGGTCATAACGTCACGGATTCCATCACGGCGGATGTCGTGAATAAGTCTAGGCCCTAGACTCTAGGACATAATTAAGGGGACCCTTACCGATTTTTTGGCTTCAGCCTTCGGCCGATGTCAAAAATGCCTTGGTCCCTCTATGGTATTCTCTACATGCCGGATTTTTGCCCTTCCAGTGGCTTTAAAGAGTCTTTTTTTCTCGGCTTTTTGAGCCTAAAACATCCAAACAGTGGCATGCGAGAACACTTTTTCGTGATTACAAAGCAAAAATTCGCCGACCATTTGGTACACTTCCACCTAAAATAGCCTGTCGCAAGCGCCGCTAGAGCAATTTTTTGGCTTATGGGGCAACATATCGCTAAAAAATAATTTAATAAATTAAAATTAATATCGCGAAATCAGCAAAAAATGTGAATTTTGGTATTAAAAGTTTTACCCCCNCCCAACCCCCGGGTATGCCACTGCTGGGCACTAAAAAGCATTAGCTTGTCGGGTAACACGCTCCACGCGGAAACGTCATGCAAGCGATCGAAGGTTGTTGCGGTACGTCGTCGCCGCCGCCGTTCGGAAACCACTTGCAATTGTTCCAAACCGGGCCACCGAAAACACACTGCCGCAATAACTGAATTATGCGCCGCTGAAACATAAAAGGAGCGCTAAAGCGGCACCGGCGCGGCAGGGGGTCATGTGGTGGGCGACGTTTATCCCGCTAACGTTTGGGGTGGGAAGCGAAAGCATTTCATGCGGTTTGGCACAAGCTTCAGAAAAATTAGTCGCAATCGCACAAGGATGAGCGGCAAATATACTGCCTCGGCACCGCATTGCCAAATCACTGGTGAACGCAAGGACTCATTGTGAGATCATCGAAAACGTGGACCAATGAATGGTACTACTTTACTTGAGTACGAGCGGTAATCACCTCGTTACGGATGCGGGGTGGGAGGTAAAATTTTAATACTCATAATGGGTCAGTCAGACCCCTTGACCGTCTGCCCCATAATAAGGTTACTCCCCCCCCCACTCCACACAACGAGGTGACCGCGTGCTCAAGTAGTATCCCGTAAACACAAAACAACCAGAAACACATGCGCAACCTCGTGTGACAGAAATCCGGTCATTGGGCAGAACTTGCGGGAACTCACAAATCAACAATAGCACCTTTAATTCCTACGTCCGCCCTTTGTGGTCTCAATAGACCCTTCTTCCACATTTTCCCACATGTAGTGTTGTCCTCCCGTGATGGTGGCCTATTAACTCACTAGGGAAACTTTAAACGTCATTCGATATGCGCGAGAAAGCGACGGCGCAAACAAAGGTGCGGTGGCGGAGAAGATGGTGACAGACACTAGGCCAGTTAAGCATTGGGAAGATGCGTCAACGCAAGTATCAACGCTGCGGGAAATGGACCAGATCACTGATCGACGATCGGGAAAAGCAATGAGCAGCAGGACCACCAAAGCAGACCAAGTACGCAGCAAGTGCTTCGGCTCTAGACAGTCGCAAAGCGCCACCAATGCACTCCAGTTAGGAGCACAAGTTTGTAGCCACCACCTGTGGCATTTCATCTCGCCAATGGTGGCAGCACGCCGGTGGATCCATGCGCGCGTACCTGCCACCAAAAAAGCGAACTCAGCAGCCCGCAAAAGTGGCCCAATTGGCACCAGCGCCGTTCGAGCCCGCCACTCCGCCAAATTTGTTATTCATCAGACGGCTGTTCGGCGCCACATCCAAATGGAGTAAAACAAGCGTGTGGCAACAGACGCGTAGAATCAACAGGTACGCGACATGGCGCTAATTTCATATGAATGGCCCCAAAGCGCCAGAGGTCGAACTGCGAACGGCGAAAAGCGTTCAACAAAATGGCCCGAGGGCTCAAATTAACTTCACAACACACGCAAGCGCTCAGCAGAAGGCCCTAAGCCAAGAACTCGACGTTGCAAACGTTGCACTGACTGCATAAATGTGCGAAAATCTTTGTATGTATTTTGCTCGGCTGAACTTTTTTACGAAAAGGACGAGACTTGTGCAGTGCAAACACGCAATTCTGCGCCAATCTTAATCCTTAATAGCGGAGAAATGAGGAGCAGAGTACGGCAAGAACGAGCGGACTAAAGATGGGAAAGCGTTGCCGTACCGTAATGACCCTCCGTACCACAGTGGACACTACCGTACCGTACTCGGTACGACGCTCTACTCCGTACCGTAGTGATAACATGAAAAAAGTGCCAACACGTGTACAAATTGTCTGAGATGCTTACTCTGGTACAAAAATAGCATAAGTTATATATCAGAATGGAGAAAACCTATTCATTACATTAGTGTAACATTAATTTCATAATTACATTACATTCTATACATTATTGCATTACATAAAACATTACATTAAATTACATTTCGTATTACTAAATTACACAGAAATGTCAAGCATAGATTCGTTAGATCGGGAAAAATGTCCTCAAAGGGTCTCTTCCTCTGGTGCAGTCCGGCTTCCAGTACGGCTGCGGGTTCTAGTGCCTTACCGTAATGCGGTACGGGTCCCCATCTGTAGAGCTCACGGGGCAGAAGAGCCGGTGCATGGAAGGCGAAAGATTGTGGAATCCATCGCGTAAGCCTCCGCAAATGGCTCTAGTCTTTGTCGTAAACGACATGTGGAAAGGCCATTCATGCCCTTACAAATATTTTAAGTTGTACATAGAACCAAACAACTTTGACAGTTGTTTGCTCAGGTGCAACCCTCAAACATGCCAATGAGGCAATTCTCCATTGCCACCCGCAAGATGCGGCAGCGAATGCGTCGTCGTCTTCGCTTTAAGGGCCACTTACTGCCTTACTAAAGCCTTCAAGCAAATTTTACCGCGGATCTCGAAAGACCGGAAATGAAGCTGAGACTTAAGTGAGTCAAAATATAGCTCTAAGGAGCAAATACAAGGAGGAGGAAGGTTATGCTCGATGTGAGAAGCATCCAAGGAACGCTGACTAAGAGAATTTATCAGTGATGTGAGGCAATTTGCATGTAAGTAAAACACCTCAGAATTTACATAGTTTAGCCGTGTTTATACACAATTTCACCTTGAGCCCCTTTAAAATACCTCAGTATTTTCCGCACATGACTCAACGTTATTTTCAGAATGTATTTTACATGCATTTTTGCCGAAGTCCAGCGGTATTTTAGAGCGCCAGACCGCCAACATTTTAGATCCCTGGCTCCTGGTCCGGTCTCTGCCAAATTGAAATTAACGCACCCAGCGACTGCCACCTGCGTCACACGCGATAATTGAGCTTTGGGTAAACAAAGCTCGGGCATCGGCACTGCTTAGTGTCACATAAGACTTCCTCCTTCCGGGCTGTCATTTGCAATTCCAATTGTGGAAGTTGAACTTTTCGCGCCAGCGAGACATGGAGTGAGCGAGGTCATTCCGAGGAGGCGCAAAGTGGGACACGCTCGGGAAAGACTTTGGGCCGGAGACGCTGTTAGCTCAGCACAAAAACGTGTTTAAGTGGTAAACATCGCGTCGAAGAGCTAATTGCCTTGTTTGGACCTACTCTTTAAGATTGCTTGTTACGCGTGTTTCGCCAAACACAAAAAACACAAAGCTTGAATGAGCAATGGTTAATGCAGAAGCCGAAAAACAAGCGTCATTTCACGATGGAGTAACGGAACGACAAACACAAAACGGATGCTCACTTGGCAACGTGCAGCCACTCTGTTCAGTAAGGCGGTAATGCGGAAGATCCCGGCCTAATTATACCCGAGCTTGCTGTCCAAAGTCTGCATTCAGCGGATGGAAGGGAATCTTTGGTGGCTACAAATGTCGGAACCTCACCTATCGAGACGTGGGCCGCCGGAAGCAGCTTTAAGCACTCGCTCACTGGAAGAGTACGCGTGGATGGAACTTCCGAACAGGGCCGTACGCGGGATTTCAGGATAGAGGGTGGAGGTCGGGAACAGGGGTGGACCCTAAAATGGGTAAAAAAGGGATCAAATTTGCCTAAAATTTCTAGAATAGCGTTAAAAATGGCATAGTTAGGCTTTATTAGATATTTTAGACTTATTTTAGCTTAAGTTTTCACCAACTTCCTAAAAAAAATTTTCTCTAAAGATCCTTTTGTTCTACATTACTGCTTTTTCTGGCACCGTTGCATTTGTCCAGTCTGAACCTCGCGCACTGCGTGGGACGAGCTAAGGGACACTCCCATAAGGAACATGAACATCCCGCAGAAAATTTCCAACGGTTCAGTGCGTGCACCAAAGCCCATCTTCCAGACCATTTAGGTGTCCGCTACAATGCGACCTAGGCCCCGTCCAGTAGCAAGTACGCAACATCCGGCAGAGATGGTTGCGACTACAAACTGATAGCAAAACTTAGTTAATAGGCACAAGGACCATGGAATAAGTACGCAAGGACAACCCTGGTGGCGGCAAGAGTTTGTTTGGTGGGATCACACGCGGTTTAAATTAGAGCATAATCGTGGGCTCAGGGGACACCTATCTAAGTTCAACAGCTCCACTGTGCCTTTTTTGCTTTTGATGATGCAAATGAAGCTAACGGTAGCATCAGGTAATGCGCAAAATTGTGCAACGGCGCAAAAGACAAGCCAAAGAAGTGCGAAAGAACAACGAACCGCAGTTGTAAACGGACGCATGGCGCGAACACTAGGCGACAGAGATGCGACGATATGTAGGCTTACTTCACTCGCAACGTAACGTACTCAGTCACAGTAAACGTATTTTAACACGTTCTCATAGGGCTGGAGAAGAATAGGATTCTGAGCCGGGATAGGAAATTATTGGTGTTTTTTAAGGGATCAGCCCAAATGACCGATTCCTTTGTTTGTTTTATCAAGCTCGCCGCCGGCGGCTACAACGAAATTTTAGATGCGAGATTACACATTACACATACAACGAAATTAGATAGATACAACGAAATGAAAATTCGACATTTCCAGTGAATATCTGCTCTGGCTGCGCCTAGCGAGTGTCGCTTCCTACATATTCGAACGTCGTGTACTTTTTGGGCCTCTTTATAGGGGACCCTGTGTCGTACGTGTTGGGAAGAATCGGGATCGGAAATCGGTGTTTTTTTAAGGAATCGCGATCGGTTTTAAAATGTTGGAATCGGTCGGAATCGGAATCGGTACGCGACCCGAGGGCCCCCCCCCAACCCTAGTTCTCGTACAACAGCGCAGTTTACGTGTGATTATTACGATTAAACGGCCGATGTCGTAAGAACAGAGAAGCGAAAATTCTATGATATACCCATAGTCCGGTGCACATGCGCCCGGTCCACTCGGCTGCCGACGTCACACGTCACAGATGCAAACCCATGAACCCTTTAGGAACGCACGCCCCGTTCGCGAAATGCCATACTTTGCCCACGGGGCATCCGCATTGAGGGCGGAATTTGGCCAATTTCGCAAAAGCGCCTCGGCGGCAACGTAAATGAAGGAGTCAGCCATGCTGACATGCGACGTGCAACGTCGAAACGAGCCGCCAGTGCGCGAAATTAAGACGCAGTGCGACGGAAAAAATTACCTAGTATGTTTGACGAGAAAAAGAGACGGGTCGTTGATGACGGTGAACGCGGAAGCCTGTGAGCCACACCAACGGCGACCAGCAAAAGCCAGGTATGCAAGTACGCTTTTATGGAATTGCCGCCGTTCTAAACACGTAGGTGCTTAGAATATTTTGTGGATCTACCATATTTTCTCCAATAATTCCTCTCTCTCTATTTTCCCTTCCTCTCTATTCTCCCCCCCCCCCAAAAATTTTCCGCTAGCACGGGGCTATGTGGACCTTCGGTCTAAGGCCACATGTCAACGGATCACGGCAAATGCATATTTTACAACAGATAGGAAAGAAACAAAATAGTTTTGATCATGTGAATTTAGAAAATTCCGGATCGAAAATTAATTAGGAATTATTAGAGGAAATACGATTTTCAGTACAGGCAGCCATCACGGTGAAAAGTGCAGTAAGCGCTAAGCAAGTCCTGTTCGTCTGCTCGGCCACAATTGCTTAACAGGGAAATAAGGTTAACCAACAAACAAGACAAACAATTTGCCAAAACGTATCGAGGTCAAGAACTGATTCGTCCTTGAGTCATTCAAGATAAGTGGCAATGCTCATGCGCTGGCGCAAGAATGTGCGTCCTTCTCGGTCGCTTTCCAAGAAAGGGTTAAGCAAAACAAGCTAGCGGGCCATCTTCCAGAGAAAATCTGTGCCACCCCAATGCGAGTAAATTATTTAGCAGGTGCTCCTGCTAATAACAACGGCTAATTTGCAGTCATTCACAATGCTGTGTAACTTCCGCCCAAGCAAGAAAAACAAACACGACTTAATGGCACTTAGCGACGGAAGCAGGGGAGAGGAAGGACGCTTGCATTTCACAGGGCGTTCCGGATGAGGGCGAGCAGAGCAGAGGCGAGTGTTTTGCTGCGTGAAAAACAACACATGTTCTTGACAAGGGCGCATTCAAAATACCTGGGCATTAGTATTGAGTTAGCAGTTCTTCCAAGTAAGTACCTAAGCTAACTGACGTAAGGGGACATATAGGTGCTTGCACATTCTGACTGCCGCTACTTCCGTACCGGGAGCGCTAACAACTTTAGCTTTCGGGTGGGCTTTAGGCGCAAACAATGTGGTGGCCGATTATATGCGAAAATGGCGGCTCCGACCTAAGAATTTGCTGGTGCGTCATAAATTAGACTGTGCCCAAAGATTTTCTTGAGGCCGTCCGGACCGATGGAAAGGTCGTCAAAAGCCGTTCATCGGGCATAGTTTTCTTTCGTTCTTATGTGTAGGTGTAGGTGTCAGAACGGTAGTAAGCGGGGACTCTTCCATTAAAGGGCTGGGCGGAATTTTACTCCAGCGACCGAGACTGAGACCAAAACCACTGGCACACCGAGACCGAGACCCGCCCAGCCTTGTTCCCATAGCAGACAAAAGGGAGTTCAGAATGGCAGACGTTTTGCAAACTTAGTAGAAAAAAAGGACATCGTTATTGCTAAACGGTTGAACGTATGCCAGTAAGCATGAACAACTGCTCGAGATGCCAGGGTCCTCCTCGGTACGCGCTCCTAGTATACTTGGCTCCTGAATGACAAAAGGATCGGGAAGGCGGTTGTGGACGCTAGCAGAAATTATATTTGGAAATTAGTGAAATTAATTTAGAAATAAATTTTGCAAAATATTGCTCCTTGAGCCGAACAAGCCCATTCGAAGTGCATGAGCAAAAAAGTCTTCACAACTTTTGCCACCGGAAACCGTCACGTGTGTTCCAGTGTCCTTTAGCCGCAAACGTAAGCATCGCCGTTTTCGGGCGCTAATTAGCTCGAGCGGCCCACTGGAAATGGGACGGCCACCAGCTGTGACCATCCCAAAGCTTCCCAAATTTGCTTCTTCGGGAAAAAGCGGGCAAATGAGTCGAAGCGGAATGTGCCCACTGACGCTCACCTTTGGCCCACTGGGCGGCGGCCGCCTCTAAAAGCGGATCGAAATCATGAAGTGCTCAGTGGTGGCAGCTGCCCCGGATGGGACAACAATGGAGGGAGGAAGGGAAGCGTGCTGGGAAAAGAAGGGTTGTTTCCGAGCGCTCGGTTCAATGAGCTCGGACGATTCTTGCAGGCAGGTGTTGTTCCAAAGGGATATTTAACAAACCCTAATAAAGTTTTTTTTAAATATTTGGGAGATTGACCTGTTCCAACTAGGGGCATCATAATTTTTTGTAATTAAAAAAATTCTTTTGGTACAAAAAAGCCAATCTATTTTCTGTTAAAAAATCCTCTTTGCGAGCGTGCAAACGAGAAGCACAAGACACTTTCATGCGCCTGAGATATCAAGGTATTTCAAAAAAATAGTTAAATAAAAAGGCACATAAATATCAAAGTTTATATTAAAACAAGGCTTGATACAAAATCACAACAATTTAAAATTGATATACGATTATCTAGGTAGTTACTTTTGGCCGTAGACAATTTGTGGATTAGATTTTTACATCTGTAGTGTGGCGCTTTATGCGCCACTAATAACCGGAAGTACTCGAGGACTCGAAAAGCGTATTTCTTATGTCCTCTGCAAGAACGTTAACGGAGGGCTTAAAAGTACAATGGTTGGAAAAGTCAGCTGTATTTGCTTTTCTCGCGATTCAACAAGAGGCTCGAGAGAACGTTTATCTTCCCCGCTGGTGACGCAGCTAGGACAACGCAAGGTGACATTGTGCGGCAGAGCACAGCACGCAGGGCACACTTCCGGTATGACAGCGAGACCGTGGTGGCAGACCAGTCGAAGGTATGTTTCATTTAACTGGCTACGACGACGCGTTCAGGACAATTTCCAGGAATGGAAGCAGGTCAAACAAATGCCCAAATATTCGATGATGTCAACAATGCTTATTGAACGTGTGTTTGGCACCACGTTTGCGAACGACTTCGGTGTCGGGTTTCGGCGTAGCGCCGCCGCGCTGCACCATCGAATATGGGGTGCATGAACGGCACATGCAGTTACGACAAAATTGATCATTTTTCCTGCTGCCAAGTATAAGCAAGCGCCAATGTGGCAAAATAGGACTGACGGGCAAGGCCGGAGTTCGAACGGGTTGCACCGGGATAAGCGCTAGAGCAGGGAAGATCAGCTGTTGTGCTCACAGAACAATCCCTCCATAAGCGTCATCCGAAAAGACGGTCGTCCGCGAACGCCTTTGAATGCCCTGTTAACCGATTACGACGAATACCTAAACGGCGCCTTCTAAGATTCTAAAGTGCGGTAAGTTCTCTGCTGTGAGAGCAGGGCCACATGGCAGGACAGGAATTGGGCTAATTTCAAACGGAGAGTCAGTGTGATCGCGAGAAGTTTCTTAGTGATAAGTGCGACTAGTAAAGTCACGTAATGCGCGGGCTCCGGACTTTGCACGAAAAAGTCTAATCACCCTAAATCCTCTAATTAACGCCTCGGGACGTCTATTTTTGGAGATGGTCAGTCCTTGACATTTTGAATGCAGCACTTCTATTTTAGGAAGACCGCAGAATGAAACTCTTCTGAGCTACACTACCGGTTTTATTATTTACCGTATTGGTTCTAATATAAGACGATGTCTTATATTTTTCGATGGTCAACTTTTCGAGGGTTTTGTGAAAGTCGTAAAGGGTACCCCCTATGGATTTAGCAAAATTTTTCGAAATTTTGGTGACAAAAAGTTCTCGTCTAGAATGGATAGTTATGGCCTAACACGTATTCTAAACATGTCTCTGTGGCAAGTCAACTTTGAAATTTTTGGCGCGCGTCTTATATTAGGGCTCGTCTTCTATTAGGACTCGTCTTCTATTAGAGCTTTTACGGTACTTTTATTTCTTTCGTTTGCCAAAATTTGGTTTTGGGCAGGCGTGAAACTGAAGGGAGGCTTAGCCAAAGCGGAACGGTCGGACTTTGTTGGGCCCGGCCCGGGCCCTGGAAGCAATTTTTTTTTAAATAGGCAAATTTGCCTGGTCCCGCTTTAGTACTTTTTCTGGATGCCACAATTATGCCCTTTTAAGCTTTAGTTTTCTGTAGCTAGTTCGCTGAATTGGAATCAACTGAACTGATCTGAAGCCAACTGTACTGAATTGGGGCCGAGTTCAGTTTAGCTCAGTAGGCCAAAAGCAGTTCAGTGAAGTGAACGGCGGTGAACTGAACGCGTAAGCTACTAGCCAAATTTGTGACCATGATTGAGGCTTATTTACTGACAGTGCTGCCAGCGTTACCACCTCAACCGAACTGAACTGCCCAGTTCCGCTGCTTTCTCTTTTTCTTCCTCTTCCTAGCAAAACATTTGAACTCATGGGACCCCGCTCGTCCCCATGTGAACCTCATATATTTTGGGACGTTACAGAAGGAAATCGTATAGTTTGTAGTGTGCGGCTAAACTGGATTGACGCAGAAGCTGACGGATTCGGAACTTCGCTGCATGTGGCTGGCCGTTTTGCCGTTAACTCTGGACGCCCTTCGCAGTTTACGGACGTAAATTCTATGAAGTTCGGCGTTNTCTGTTGATGCTCAATGGTGACATTTGCACCATTTTCTCGGGATTCCTCCAACGCGAGTTGCCGGAGAATGGAGTCGATTCGTGGTGTGGTCACAGGCGTCAGGCGCTGCGTAAACACCTTGGCTCCGACGGAGAGATGGGCCAAAGAGACCAGTAGCAGAGCTGTCAGCCACAACATTGAATCGTTGCTTGGAGCTTATACTGTATCGCCCCCACTTGATAGCTAATGATGCTCGAGCGTCAGACGACTGTGTTTTAATAGGCCGTCCGACGACATTATGCGCTTTGAATGCTCTTTCGAGTCGGCCACAGGTTGGCATTTGTTTCTAGTTTCTCCTCGCGGCAAATTTTCCTGGAATCCTAATCATCCCGCATTTTAATGCATGTTTTGATTCATTTCGAACACCGCCGCCTTTCCCGTTTGCCACTAGCATCCTTAACGTTGTGGACGGGGCGCTTCGTGCCTGCTCCGTTGGCGCTGACTAAGCTCGGCCTGTCTCATAGACGCCTCTACGGACAGAACCCAGGCTTGAAGCCAATTTGCGACATTTCGTACATTGGATCTGTGCTGTTAAAGGGGGGGGGAAACATTTTATAGGGGGGGGAAACACGGCGGTAATTTTAGAGGTAGGGGAAAGTTACCGTCCATTATTTTATAGGTAGGGGAATGTTACCGTCCATTATTTTAGAGGTAGGGGAAAGTTAGCGTTCATTATTTTAGAGGTAGGGGAAAGTATAGATTGGTGGCATTTTCCAACGTATGCGAACTTTCCCCTACCTCTAAAATAATGAACGCTAACTTTCCCCTACCTCTAAAATAATGGACGGTAACATTCCCCTACCTATAAAATAATGGACGGTAACTTTCCCCTACCTCTAAAATTACCGCCGTGTTTCCCCCCCCTATAAAATGTTTCCCCCCCCCTTTAACAGCACAGATCCAATGTACGAAATGTCGCAAATTGGCTTCAAGCCTGGGTTCTGTCCGTAGAGGCGTCTATGAGACAGGCCGAGCTTAGTCAGCGCCAACGGAGCAGGCACGAAGCGCCCCGTCCACAACGTTAAGGATGCTAGTGGCAAACGGGAAAGGCGGCGGTGTTCGAAATGAATCAAAACATGCATTAAAATGCGGGATGATTAGGATTCCAGGAAAATTTGCCGCGAGGAGAAACTAGAAACAAATGCCAACCTGTGGCCGACTCGAAAGAGCATTCAAAGCGCATAATGTCGTCGGACGGCCTATTAAAACACAGTCGTCTGACGCTCGAGCATCATTAGCTATCAAGTGGGGGCGATACAGTATAAGCTCCAAGCAACGATTCAATGTTGTGGCTGACAGCTCTGCTACTGGTCTCTTTGGCCCATCTCTCCGTCGGAGCCAAGGTGTTTACGCAGCGCCTGACGCCTGTGACCACACCACGAATCGACTCCATTCTCCGGCAACTCGCGTTGGAGGAATCCCGAGAAAATGGTGCAAATGTCACCATTGAGCATCAACAGAGAGCCTACGAATTTTACCTCGTAGACATCACCGTTGGAACACCCCGTATGTTGTCTTGTTCTTTAGCTGGGGCCTCCCCCCTCCCCCGCCCCCTTTCGCCCCCTGAGAAATGCGGCGACTTACTTAAAACATTTTAAAAAGATCGTCGTTAATGTTAAGCAAACGATTTTTAAGGCATTTGCGGTAGTGTTCGGCAGCCGATCCAACAAGCTGACTTTGGCGGGTCGGGAGGCCGGGTCGGTTATGGGTCAGCTCGGGCCACGACGATAGCCGGCCGACCTCGATCCAAATTTTTTTAGCTTGAATTGGGCAATTTTGGAACACTTTTTGGAACACGTACTTTAAAAGTTCAACCTTTTAAAATTATCTTTTATCTTTTATAATAGGATACGCCGAAAAAGTCACTTCAGGGTCACTAAAACGTTAATGTTTGGCATCAAGGTCGGAGTGGGCTACCGACCTGGAGGTCGGGTTGAATGTTCGTGTCAGGGAGTGTCAGGTCGGATTGGCTGGGTCAGCTCGGGAGGGGCGAGGTTCTGAGCAGTCAGTTCGAGTGGTCGCGTTGGCCAAGCACCTTCTCACCCACCAAATTCTCGAACGTGTGGAAGAAGTGCGGAACAAATTAGATTTTATTTTTTCAAATTTGTTTAATCAAAAATAAGATTATTAAAATCAACAAGCGAAAGCTTCAGCTCAACCATTCACGGTACTCTTTGATACCGGAAGCCCCTGGTTGTGGGTGACCGACGCCAGCTGCGCCGCCTCCATGTGCCCGCCGGAGCCGCAGCCGGGATATCGACGCAAGACCTTTAATGACACGTAACGTCGCATACTGTAGACTATACATGCGTACCATCGCGATTTAGAGCTTCATCAACGTTGCTCAAGACGAACAAAATCGCATTGATGAACTACGGTGCCGGACCGGCTAGTGGTCTGCTCGCGACGGACGTGCTCATTGTAAGGTGTACATTTCGTGAATGCAGTGAAGAAGTCGAAAAATTGGTCGATTTTTCTTGGGCGCACGTCTCCTGAGACTGTTCTCCGGGCCGATGATCCAAACCCTAATTAAGGGCTTGGGCCCTTAAATCAGGGATTCTGATTCTGAATTCTGACGTTTTTGCCAACTCTGAATTCTGAAAAAAAGCCCAAAATGTCAGAATAAGCACTAAGTAAAACGACATTTTGGGGGACCCTTTGCACTTACTAAAGTGTATCGCCGCTAGGCGCTTCCCGGAAGAATTGTACACTTGTTTTAACAGATTTTGCCCAAATTTCGCTGGTATTGCCTGCAGCGGGCCATATTCCACACAATGTTTTGTTATAGGCGCGGTTTATAAAATCCGGCCTCACGAGCCAAGCCCGTGTTTCCTACATTAGCACATTTTCGATTTTTTTGGGGCCGACCAAAAAGTCTGTAATCATTGCAGAGCCTTTTGTTACCCCACCTGCTCCCCCAAATGTGGTCAGACTATGTTCACGACTGAGTTCAAAACAGCCCGCCGTAGGCGACACCAGCAAAATTTTAGGCGCAAATTTGAGAAATATAGCCAAAATTTGCTCTGGGCGGCGCCTAGCGGCGGGCCGATTTTACCTAGTTCTGAGTACGTAGTAAGCAATGATAAGCACTGATGTTAGCTCGACATATAATCAAATTTGGTAAGATGCCCGGCCCTACCCACCACCTGTAAGGACTACAGAGTTGCTGGACGCTCCCTTTTCGGCAAAGTACCAAATTCTGAATTCTGGTAATTCTGACATTTTTGGCGATTCTGTATTCTAAATTTGATTTTGACATTCTGAATCAATCATGTGCAGGCGGGTCCGGACCCGCGGGTCCGGGCGGGTGCGCGACGCGTCTGAATGTCCGGGTCCGGGTCCGGGTCTTCCGAACCCGGAATTACCCGGCTAGACCCGCCAGTGGAAAATTTTGGTAATGACGGCCCAAATTGACGAAAACCGATCAAAATTTGGTTTAACTTTGTGAAAAATGACGTAGTGTAATGGCACGCCTTGGCTATACTAGCGAATTTAGAGTCTATATACCTTTAAAATTTACAAACTTTGCTAAAATTATTCTTCAATAAAGCCCCCCCCGCCCTTCCTTGCCCGTCCAGATTACAGATGCGGCGGGTCCGGACCCGCCGGGACCCGCCGAGACCCGGACCCGCCCGGACCCGCACCCACCCAGAGCCGGATACAGGTCCGGGCGGGTCCGGGTCCAAACTTGAGACCCGCGTGCGGGTCCGGGTCCGCAACCTGAGCCCCGTGCACATTATTGTTCTGAATTCTGAAATGAAAATCCAATCAGAATCCAGCCCTGGCTTGGGATTAGGCAGCCGAAGATCGATCAATCCCGCCCTTCTACAACTGACACTGTGATGCCTTTGGGAGCGTCCAGCGTGCCCCCTCCCCTCACTGCCCTTCCTCATATGGTAGGCTAGCCTGTTTTGTGGGACACTCTCTAGACGCTTTTTTAGTCTGGGGGTATTCGAATCGAGAACGTGAGCGTTGCGCTGGTTGACTATATGGCCAAAGGCGTTCCTCTAGCGCCTTTTGACGGCGTCTTCGGCGCGATGTTTACGCGTCATTGGCATAACCCATTTCTGGCGGACTGGGACACACACATATACAGCCTCCTGTCACAAGTCGACCAGAAAGTGTTCACGATCGCGCTGAGCGGGTAAGCAAAACCGCGTCGCGTTGTCGCTCATGGATGAACCCTAATCATTTTTCGACGACCATTTCAGTCATGAAGATCTAAAACCGGGAACGGGCGCCGGTGTTGTCACCTACGGAGGACTCGATGACGTCAACTGCGCAAAGGATTGGCAGTTCGTAGACGTGGGGAACGTCACCGACGACGTATGGAATTTTGAGCTCGACGGGTAGGTCTTTTCCGGCTGCTGTCATGCGCTCTTTCCTGCTGCATCTTAGCTACTCTTATGGAGACCTCTCAAAGGATGAGAAAGTGTTGACCGAGATGGACACTGGCAATCCGGGAATGTCGCTTCCACTGGACGTCTTCGACAAAATCGTTTCGGACGCAAAAGGGAAATTCATCCGCAAACTTGGCGTCTACATTGTCGACTGCGATGCGACGAAGTCGCTTGCGGATATTGTGCTCACGATTGGCGGCCGCAAGTATCCCATATCAGCTAAAGAATACGTCTTGGATGTAAGAAGCGGCGGGGCGTTACGAAAACCGAAGACTTTACAAAAAGATTTCTGGCTTGTTCTATTACTACGGATACGGTGTGTCCAGAAATTATGTTAGCCTAACATGGGGGGAGGGGGGGGGGTCGAGAGATTTGTTAACCATTGTTAACAAGGGGAAGGGGGGGTTTAGGGGTGGTAACGTTAACAGCAGGCGGTGAAAAAATGCCCGCCGCAAGCGCCGCCAAGCGAAATTTTCGCTTGGCATGAGCAGTTTTAACCCTAAAACTTCGTTGGTGTCGCCTGCGCCGGGCCATTTTATGACCTTTCCCTGCTTCCAATTTTCGTTCACCCGTACTGGCAAACGCAATCCGTTGAAATTCCGGAACTTACACTAGGTAAGATGGCCAAAAAATTTTTGTAATGCTAACAAGGGGGGTCAAGCGTTTGTTAACAATTGTTAACGAGGGGAGCCATGATCCATTCCTTGCTCTGGGCGCACCCCGCTGACGTACCAAATACGAAGAAGAAAGCCGAAGGGAGCAAGCCGACACAATCACGGCCACACGGCTGAGCAATCTCGCGTTTAGCTCGAATTCCTCGTGTCGCCTCTTCCACAAAAGTCTGAACTGGCTTAGCCGAAGCATTTCTATCAAAATCGACAAAAGCCCTTTACAAAAGAAGCCACGCTGAATAACAGCCATCCTATTTTTCGCTGAGTGCTAGGATGAATTGACCTTCGGGTCTAAGGTCTCGGATTTGCTAATAACGACTGAAGGAGAAACCGTAGGGACTTACTACCAACTTTAAAGAATTTATTTGAAATTTTACGTTTCTCCTAGATCGGAGTGACGACAAATAAGCGTCCTTTAGAGCATTTACGGAAGTCACCGGTGCCGAGGAACTAGTACGCGAGCTTTACCCCCTCTTGCTTACTGAAGACTAGTAGCAACGTTTGCACTTCACCCGGGTGCTCCCCCCCCCCCACCCTCGCCGGTGAAGGTGAGCCGTACTCGGGTGAAGGTGAGGACGAAGTGGACCGCCTCGACCCGGTGAGGGTGAGTCGTGGGTGAAGTCGGAATCGCTGGCTAGCGACTAATTCGCAAGCATGTCGGAAAATGAGCCCATATTACTCTCGGGCGTCGAGGGGGTGTTAAAGTTAACAGCCGGCGGCGAAAAAATGCCCGCCGCAGGCGCCGACAAGCGAAATTTTCGCTTGGCATGAGCAATTTTAACCCTAAAATTTCGTTGGTATCGCCTGCG
>JNEY01000193.1:115723-125802 GCA_020875895.1 Aphelenchus avenae
GACATGTCAGTCTTTGAAGAACGACGCTCACATTTCGGGACAGAGATGAAACCCGTTTCACTGTCCATCGATAAGGCAATACAATAAAAAGACAATAAGAAAAAGCAAAAGAATAAATGCGGGCACGGTGCTTGTCGGCATCATAGCTCGCGATGTCCTTGCGCCAGCTTCGACTTCCGAATACTCGCCATTAAGTCAGCGACCGTCTCCCAGTCGCCCGCTGAAATTCTCCAGTTCATTAGCGCTCTTCCACTCACGGCCTCTCAATGCAGTCTGTTCAGTCTGGGTCCTTTCAAACGGCTTCGGAAAATACTTTACTAGACTTGAAGTTGTTCCTTGAGGCTTCCCATGCCAGGGATGGGGGGTCTCGGTCTCGGTCTCGGTCTCGAAAACCGAGACTCTCGGGGGGGGGGGGGTCCAGTCTCGGTCTCGGTCATGAGGAAAATCCGATGGTCTCGGTCTCGGTCATGAGAAAAACAAAAGGCCAAAATGGCCCGCCGCTAGGCGCCGACCTACGAAATTTTCACTTTATTTCGCTAAATTTCATCCATAATTTCGTTGGTGTCGCCTGCGGCGGTCCAATATTAGCCGAATTTTTTTACATTTTTGACCGCGGTGTTGCGATTTTGGGCCGAAAGTATTTCAAGTCTCGGTCTAGGTCATGAGTCTGGTCTCGGTCCCGGTCTCGGTCTTCAGAATTTTATCTCCCAGCCCTGTCCCATGCCTGCTTAGATTTGTGCTTAACCTCTGCTAAGTTGGAAAATTGGAAAATTTTGGTCAAATTTTTGGAAAGTTTTCGGAAAAACGTCGAATATTTGACCATTTCCGGCCGTATTTGACTCTGAAAAGCCGGAAAAACGGCTTTCAGTCATCCGCGGTTTTTTGTTTGCTTCTGAAACGCTAACACTACTCCCGAGCCGGACAAATATCAAAGAGCAAGGACAGGAACGAAAATTACTGCGTACTCGGAGGCTTCCCCAGATGGGTTTCGCTGATTCTGATGGTTACTTTGACACGAATCGATTCCAATATAAAAATTTTGGTCACTTTTTTGATCATTTTCATCACTTTTCCCCTAAATTTCCCCTTAAATTGTACGGCTTTAAGTACGGCCCGGTACGGGTGATTCCCCGGTACCGGACCCGTTGCGGATTTCAGCGGAACGGACCCGTACGCGTACCGGACTCACCGTACCGTACCCGCGCCCGTAGTTCCCAGGTACGGATTAGAGATCGGGAGCAGTACCATACAATAGACTTGGACGACCGTACCGTATTCCGTACCGTACGGTACTGCGTACCGTATTCTACGGTACGGAGTACGTACCGTACGTATTCTACGGAATGAATTTTTGTCGAATATTCTCTGTCTTGCTCAGGGCGTCAAGCGGTCTAAAAAATTCACGGCGCGGGTCCAAAATTTTCGGCCCGACCCGTTTAAAACCGGGCCCAATATTTACATTCTTGGTCGGCCGAAAAAATGCCTTTTTATTGATGGAAATTGCGGCAAATTACAAAACGTGCCATGAAATTTTCGGCCCGGCCCGGTTCAAACCGGGCCCAAAATTCTCGGCCCGACCCTGGCCGGGACGGCCCGCTTGACGCCCTGGGCTTGCTGCGCGCATTTTAGGCTGGTTCTGCTGCTGAAGGCAGTTCACCACTGTCCCGAAAACGGAGATGCCCACACGCTTACCGGAATACATATTAAGATACAGATTGGCTAGGTAGAAGACGATCCGTCCGAGCTTCCCAAATTCCAAGGCGAATTCTTCGTTCTGTTCGAGGAAGTGCCGGATGCGGTCGGCGCGCATCAGGAGTGGAATAGTACCGACGGTAAGCACGGCGCGGCCTCCTTCTCTCGGGATTTCATCGAAAATCTCGCGCAGGTCGTTCATCTTCAGCACCCGTTTCATCGCCGAATCAAATTCGATGTCCAGTTCGTTGTCAAAGGCGACTGCCGCCAGGAAGAAGAGAAGTCCGAAGAGAGTTGACGAGCGCATTCCTAACGCAGGGCTGGTTAGCGAACGCAGTGAATTGAACAAACAACCCGAAACGCGGAAGCGATGACCGACCATGGGCAGGCGGCCTTGGCAGCGGGTCGGACCGGACCCACGTTTTCAAAAGTCGGACGGGCCGGGCCCGGCGCGGCAGGCCCGGAACTAGGGGAAAACGGACTAAAAAGTTCAAATTTTCAGGAAATTTTTGCCAAAGGACGCTTAAAATCTGTTCGGTAAGGCCTGCCGCGGCCTACTCTAGTTCAACAAGCACGGAAATAACCTCACAACCCATTAAAAACAACTACAAGAAATGGCGAAAAAAACATCAAAAGGGGGGGGGGGGAGACCAAGGCATTCTTTGGAGACTCGGGTCGGACAAGTAGACTCGGGGCCGTCGGGGCTACCGGGCCGGCCCCGGGCCTCAAAACAAGGCCCGTTTCCCAGGGTTGGCGATGACAGGTCGGAAATGGGGCAGTAAAAGGATTACAAACACACAAGCGACTAAGGAATTAAGTTTTTTGGTGTTCAATCACGGTGCGTGGAAAGACGAGGGAGGGGAGGGGAAGCAAAACCCTGTAAAATACGCTGACATTCGTGGCGCAGCCTAAACGCACATCACGTGACTGCATCGAAAAAAGCGGCAAAATAGCGAACGTGCCCGTAAATTTACTGCGTTTATGCCCGTAAATTTTTGTTGCCCGTATATTTATGCCAATATGATCGCAAATTTGTGCGCTTCCGCCCGTAAATTTCTGCGATGCGCCTAAAATCTGTCCGTATATTTTGCTTTTTACTGGCAGAATTGCACAAATTTACGGGCACAAATATTCACGGGCATGAACGCGGTAAATTTACGGGCACGTTCGCTACTGACGCCAAAAAATCATGCGGTAGTGTCGAGATACCGCAGCTGTCGCACTTGGTGGCAGCGTAGCAACAGCGTTTCAGTGATCGCGGAAAGCGCTGCGAAATAGTGTTCGAGACGGACCGTGAGGAACGGTACCGTTTCCCGTGCCCGTTTTTCACGGGCAGGGGGAACGGCACGGGAGGGGGTAGCACGGGCACGGGGAACGGCACGGAGGGGGGGGGGTCTTACCGAACACTACTGCGAAATACGCTTTAAAACGACGACTGGAGAATCCGAAAATGTGATTCTTTAGCATTGAATTAACTACCGTATTTTATCTAAGAACTCCCCTCTATAGGGCGTATCCGAAAAATAACTCCCCTCCTTTTAACAACCCTCCCCCCCTCCAGTAACTCCACTTAAGCCTAAGCCTGGTCAGAGGCTAAGCCGAAAGATACGCCAAATTTTCAAGCATTTTCAGTCAAGCTTTGCTTCTTTTCAAGGTCATTTAAGTATACTAATGCATGTTTGTATCGGGATACCAAAATATCCTACTCGAATGACCTAATTCTGCAAAATTTTTACGAGTTTTTGGCCGATTTCGGCAAAAATTTACCAAAACCGGCTTAGCCACGGCTTAGGCTTAACTGCGAATATGTCCGTCTGGAAAATAACTCCCCTCTCAAATAACTCCCCGGGGTAGAGGGGTATCCGAAAAATAGCTCCCCCGGAAAGTTAATAGATAAAATACGGTACAAATATAAATGTGTTTTAACAGCAACAATGCGCAACAAACGAATAAAGTAAAGGGGCGAATGCTGAACGTACTGAACATCAATACGCGTCGGGCCGCGACGCAAAGCGGCTGCCCCGCCAGACACTTTTCCGCAGCGCCACAGCTCGTCGCAGAGGTTGTTGGCCTGTTTTTTTGGCTGGATGTGAGCCACATTCGCCCCGGAAATGCACGTCCGCCGAGGCAAGTGGCGTTCGCGGGCCGCCGGGAGCCGTTGGCTTGTGGCCGATTACTCGGAGCAGAGGCCGACGCCGCGACGTGGCAAATGCGCGCCATGAAATTAACCCGAAAAAAACGACTTCATACTTCGGGAACGACGCCCTTTCTGGCCGACTTCTAAACCGCGCGTCCGGTCGGGCCGGGTCCGGGCGGGCCGGGTCCGACCCGGACCCGCCGAGACCCGGGTAGACCCGCCGCCGGAAATTTTGGTCAAGATGTCCCAGAATTGACCAAAATTCATTAAAAGAATGGTGCCGCACATCAGGGCTGGGGATTTGGATTTGGAAAATTGGAAAACTGGTCGTTTTGCTTTGGATTTGGATTTGGATTTGGTTTTCGAAAATCGGACCGATGTTTCGAATCTTTTAACCAACTAGTTCGGAAGCTTGAACCTTTTATTGACCAATGAAGATCGCAAAAAGTGATGTCGTTAGTGCAAATTAAAGCGATCTAGTTGACGTTCTTGATGAAGAGCATGTCCTTGTAATGAGTCCACAGAGTTTCGCAAGCTTCGAAAAATCGAATTTGGATTTGGAAAATGGGTCGTTTTGCTTTGGATTTGGATTTGGTTTCGATTTTGGAGGTTGCTTTGGATTCGGATTTGGATTTGGTTTTTTTTCGGAGAGTCCCCAGCCCTGCCGCACATTTAACCACTCGTCTAGAATCGTATTTTGTGATAAACGGTGTGTCGGGTGCAAGTGGAAAAGTTGCGGAAGATTGACTTTTATAAAATTTGCAGTCCAACCAAGCACAGCAAAAGCATCTTAGAGCAGTATTACGTTAACCAGTGTGACCACTACCGTTTTTAAGATATACTCTTGAGGCCGTCTAAGGCCCGGCTAGATGTAAACGTCGGTAGAGTAACTGACTCCGAGCACTCCAAGTTATAACGGAGTACTCAGCCCGTTAGAATGGCTGAACCGGCTAAGCACCAAGTCATATCCGGATCATAGCTCGTCGCCAGTCGGTTCATCTTGTAACTGACACATGTGGCCTCTGAACTTAAATCCAAGCATGGTTGACGCATGCTGACCACAGGTGGGGGTATTAGAATCGATATCAAATATCGGCGATTTTTGGAGTCGGAAACGTTTATGAACTTCAGAATCGGGTCGGAATCCCCTAGAGGCCTAAGAGGGCGCTTGGCCCAGCTTCCGACAATATACGAAATTAGTTTATTCCACTCAATGTTCTCATTAGCATCGTCGTTTTCAAACACGTAACCGAAGTATGGAACGCAAAAATGCGTATTAATACACGTCTCGAGAAGTCACAGTGGGAATTCGGGGTCAGTCAGTTGGGATGAGATCGCTGCGACGCGGCGCGTCACTTGCCGTACTTCTGCAGCAGGGCGGCGACTTCGCGCAGCGACTCGCGGTCCGCGTCGTCCGCCGGCTCGATCTTCTCCGCGGTCCGCAGGTGCGGCACCGCCGCCGCCTTGTCGCCCTTCGCCACGTAGCTGCGCGCCAGATAGAGCAGGTTGTCGATCCACTGCGCCGGCCGGAGCTTCTCCACCTGAAATCGGTGATAGTTAGCTAAAGGAAATGCAAAAACTGTATGGTAGGCATCACGCGAACCGCTCCGTACCTACTCCAAATCATACTGTCCACTTTGTACCGTTCTCCGTGTCGTACGGACTCCTTTCGTCCCATGATCCGTGCCATGTTGACCGCTTCCGTACCGTACTCCGTACTATGCTGACCCCCTCCCCCATGCCATGCTGATCCCCGTCGTGCCGTTACCGCCGTACTGACCTCTCCGTACTGTACCCTTTGTCATCCTGACCCCTCCTTACCATACTGCCCTACCCTAAGGGTCCACAAATGTCGTGCCGTTGACGCTAAAAACCGTACAAAAGCACAAGACAACGAAAAACGCAGCGTTCAGGCGACGTACCCTATTCTGTGCCGTAAAGAACTCCTTCGTAAGTTATGTACGTTCTCTGTACACATATATCATACTGCCGTATAATTACGGCAAAATGTTCGGCACGGAGCACGGCACAGTCTGTATACTCCCTCTATGGATCGCCACCAGCTCTCTGGTACATGAGTACCCGGCTGAGCACATCAAGTGCAAGCTCACGCCGCTTATCATGGCCCACTCTTGCTGGACTAGTCTAATCCCTGACAATGCTCGTCCTACCGGCCATGATCCATCCGTACCTCGAGGAAGTCGGCGATCGCCTCGTCGAAGGTGGCGGTGGGTGGCGTCGCGAAGAAGGTCGCCGCGAGCTTGCGCTCCATCCAAGAGAGACTCGCCACGGAGAAGGCGAAGCGTCCACGCATGTGCAGCAGCGACGACTCCTTAGCATCCATCGCTAGCGCTCGGTCCAGGAAGTCCTGCAAAAATTAGAGTAAAATTTGCATAAAACGCTAGTCAATATATTGAAATTATTTTAAATCATAAAACAATTTTAAAATGTCATTTACATCAATAAAACATTCCGCTTAAAAATGAAAACTGTAGTTTTTAAAAGAATAATTTAATAATATCGTTAACACGGAGTTCATTGTCTTTTCATAATTTTAGCAGCTCGTTCAGCTGATGAAATCGTTACATTAATTCGAAAACATTTGGCTTGAGGACACTCACCTTGAAGACGTAGCCCTCCTGGATCTTCTCCTTTGTGCCAAGGTGTTCCGTCAACGAGCCGGTCGTGACGGCGGCCCACTTCAGCGCCAGGAAGTGCTTCCCGTCCAGCTTCACCGCCTCCTTCGCGTAGCCTTGGCCTAAAAGATAGCGGTGGTTTGACTGAAGATAGGGCTTGAACAGTTTCGCTGCAGAAGGATCCTTACTACGCTCCTAGCCGCGACAGGCGATCATCCTCATCGGCTCAGGTCGTTTAACATCGGCTCATTCTAATGCCCTCTCATCATCAATTCACTCATGCGCTCATAGCGAACCGGCCTATGCTCACCACTGGGATAACCTGGAACTGGCCACTAGCTTTCGCCTGTTGCTTTGCCCATCAGAAGCCCTTCTGACCTAACTCGTGAGCAGCACATCCCTACCCAGTCTCATCACCAGCTCAGCCCTGGCACTTCTCCCAACATAACTCGGTTCGTCGGGAGCTTATCCGGGCCTAGGATCTCCACCAACGCATCCTACTGGGCTCATCCGCAAGCACTTCGGCACACACGATGCTAAAAAAATGTCCTGGCGCGTCTAAAGCTTCCATGACCAGCTGAAGTGATGGCTCATATCGGGCCAACTCGCCGTCGCTGCATATCCTTGACTGAGGCCACCCCAGGGCAGCTAATTCGGACCTAGCTCATGCTTCACTCGTTCAACCCAGCTCATTTCCCCGTACCTTCGACGATGAGCTCCTTCTTGCGCGGGTTCTTGCTCTCGAGGCCGCTCGCCTGGATGTGACAGGCGCGCGCCAGCCGCCACAGCACCTCGACGTCCTTCTTGTGCGCCTGGTCGCTGTCATAGAGCTAAAGTAAGAAGCGTTAGGCACTTGTTTGCGGCCATACAGTACCTTTTTGAGCTCGGTGTAGGCGGTCTCGCCGTCGGAGTTCTCGAGGTGTGCGTCGATGTGCTCGAACTAAAATGGAAAGATAAGGCTCATTTCAGTTTGCATTTAAACAAATTTAATTTTGAAATGTTCTGACATGCGCCCAAACGAATTTATACCTCAGTTTAATAATTAAGCTGGGAAAATATGATCCATTTATGCTTCAATAAATTCAGATAACTGCGTATACAACATCTTTCGAACAACATATACAACAGTTTTATTATTTATTATTTTGTTTTTTATTTTTGTAAATTTATCTAAATTTAATTTAATTAATAAACATTTTTATTAAATCTTCCTAATAAACTATTATTTAAAAAAACTCATTTTTAGTTTTATTAGTTACTTGACACTCTTGGGTTTTTCATTTGGCCTGCCTACCATTTTCGCTATCGAAGGCCGGAAAGACTAGACGAAGTAGGGCAGTGGAGAGCGGGAGAGAGCTCCGAGGCACCTAAGCTGGAAGCTTAACGCTTAACGATTGAGTTTCAACAACGCGCACGAACAACGGTGGACAACAAACCGGCTAAGAAGAGCCGACTTTATGAAATCGTCAAAAGACGCGGAAAAATTTAACGTTCTAGGTTCCAGCGCTCAAAGACATGGACTATCATCGCGAATACGAATTCTCAACGGCCTCAACCTCACGCATTCGAAAAAATAGAATAACATTCTCGTGCAGCCTCAGACGATAATGACACGTGTCCCTCAGCGCTTTCGTCATCAGCCGTTCACTCGCGGCCGCTGGAAATGTTGAGTCAGCCCTTTCCGTGCGCTAACGGGAACGGGAAGACGCCATTTGCGTGACAGAAGACAAGCCGTAAAATGCAGCGGGCGAGCTGCTTGTAATTCAGCTTGGAGAAAAATAAATTTTCGCCCTGGACACTACGAAACAAGCGGTCATTTGGAAGCCAAAGCCACCAGTGGAAACCCTAGTAAATGGGCGCTCGTTTCCTTTCATGTAGACCCACACATGGGCCATTTTACTTCTACATTCATTCAGTTTCGCGTTCAAGGCTGCCACCATTTGTATTAGAAAAGGACGCCGTTTCCGCAATAAAAATTGTCTAAGGCAGTAGATCTGGCGCTTACCTAGTTCGCATTTAGAATTAGTTTTATTCGCGTATATGCTAAGTTTACGCTAAGCTGACGCAATAAAACTTGCTTTCGGTGAGCAACTCGCCTAAAATAACCCACTAAACTAAGTTCAAGCCGCACTTCAATCCTCCACCGTATGATTGAAGTATAGCCGGCTAAGAAATTTGGAAAGGCTAGGAATTAAAATTCACGTCTTGGCCACAGTTCGACAACAGACGACACTTCGACAAGGCATGCTAAACCCTCTTGAGCGAACGATTCGAAAAAACACAATTGTGATTCACGGCTCATTAATCATTTCGTCTGAGGGCTGCGCGCAAATACCGCGTACGTATGGAACACGACACAAACTTCAAGACCACTAAGGGTGACACCAGTCACATGCTCAAGATCTTAGCGACCACGCACGCTCATAAATCCGAAGGCACAATTTGGTCAGGTTTAATTATCGTGCAAGGACATTCGCCATTTGGCCACACTCAGCTTTCCCTAATTTGTAGAGTTCCATCGTAAATGGGGCGATGCTATCCGGGGTGGCATGACCTGTCAGAAGTTGGTCCGGTAGCAAAAGACCCATGCTTTTTTGACAAGTTCGTCCCGATTCAGAACCGTAAATTTAGGCAAAGTCCGACTTTCACGTTCGATACATTGTTTCGACTCCCGACGTCTTTTTCGGCTACCCTTACGAAGTGCAAAAATCTGAACATTTTTCGCCATTCCGGGTGCAACATGCGGACTACAGAGACACAATACACAAAATGACACAAAAGACACTGCTCACAAGCTCTACGCGTTCTCACAGGCAAATTCACGGAAAAATACCCAGTTGGTTTTAGAAGGTGGCACCACCGTCGGTGTAGTAGAACGCGCTGGTTTTTGCGGATAGCACTTGTCCTGATTCACTGCAAAAATTTATCGAAATACCGACTTTCACGTAGCACAACTCCGACATTTTTGTCGCCCTTACTGGACCAAAAATCTTTCGGACCACCGGAATACGTCTGGTACGCCATGCGAATTCACTGCTCAACACACACAAAGAAACGCAAGCGGCGTACTCAAACCTTTTTCCCGCAACAGCGCGAGTAATTACATCATGCAACTAATCGGGAAACACAAAAAATGGAGAAAAAGCGACCCAGCTGCGCTCAAACAGCGTTTGTTTATCGCCGCCGCAAGCAAATCCGCAACCACCACCGCCGCCTCCAGCGAGGGTGGAAGGGAAAAATGGACGAACGCTGGGCCGCCGTCCCCGCGAAAAGGGCTCATTGCGGCCGCGGGAGCCGCTGCTGCGATTGTGGGAGCCGACGCGAGTGCGTCCCGACCGTTCGTCGCCGTCGTAGCAGCCGGCGGACGGACGAACGAACAAAATGGCGGCGGCTGCTCGGGCCAGCAGCGAGTGCGACATCGCACGCGAGAGAGGACAAGCGTTTGGCCGACCAAAGAGCAGCGGCATGCTCGAGAAGGAGAAGTGTGCTGGCGGAGGCAAAGAACTGCGAACAGCAAGTGGCCGCATCAGCGGAAAAAGGTGTGCGGCGGGAAGCACAAGGAACCAAGAGAAAACTGGATTTTTCCTAATATTTTAGAAATTTATTTATTGTTT
>JNEY01000193.1:150769-174680 GCA_020875895.1 Aphelenchus avenae
TGGGGTACACCGAATATACACAGGGGAGGGGGGGGGGGTCTCAAGGGATATACACGTGTACATGAGCATTGAGTAAAATAGCGCGCCGCTAGGCGACGCCTGAGCAAATTTTCAGTATATCGGGCAACTATTTGCGTATGATTTCGTTGGTGTCGCCTGCGGCGAACCCTTATATCAATGGAATATCACTAATGGCGACCCTCTCAGACGTCGACCGATTAAATGTACTGCTGATTAAGCTAGTAATTTGACCATTCCTAGTTGTGTCATATACACAGGGGACGGGGGGGCGGTCTCCCCCGACATACACAAGAAACACACAAAGGGGGGAGGGGGTGTCCAAAAAAGGCAAGATCATGTACACACAATTTCTGGACAGCCCCTTGATGCGCTGAAGTATGTTTTCTCGAACGTTCCGGGGACGGTTCGATCCTTTTAAGCGATCCGAGGCCAGGGAATGTGTTGTTTTCTCATGTGCTTGACCAACGAAAAACTGACCAGCGGCTTTGCTTTTTCCTAGACTTAGCCGCGACACCCCCGTACCGTATTATGTACCGTACTGGTACTCGCCGTAGCGCATTCCGTACCGTACTTACCGCCCGGTACCGTACTCCGTACTGTAGAGAACGGTGCGGAGTACGGTACGGTCCATATTAAAGCCGTACTACGGCCCGTACTAGTGTACGCAGTACGGTACGGTACGGCATGCGGTACGGGCGTCTAAGTATACTTTTTACGATAGCGGGGGGAAAAAACTGAGGATAAACAAATTTCGATAGAATTCAGCTTTTTCAACTCCTTCAAGTTATTAAGGAACTGCGTAGTTGCTTACGTTTGTCTTTGCTGAGCACCTCTGAATAATTTGCCAGTCCTTTTGCCGGCCCTGCTTTTAACGCGTCAGAAAGTAACGTTCTTTTTTATGCCGCGCATTCTATGGGAGCGTCCAGAAATTGTGTTACCATAACAGGAGGGAGGGGTCAGCCCTTTGATTACATTTGTTTACAGGGGGAGAGGGGTCAAGGTCTTGATTGCGTTATCAGCACTAGGTAAAATGGCCCGCCGCTAGGCGCCACCCAGAGCAAATTTTGACCTAAAAATTTCGTTGGTATCGCCTGCGGCGGGCTTTTTTAAGTCAATTTTTGGACTTATTTTGATCACATTTGCCCATTTTTACCAAAAATTTTGCTGGTGTCGCCTGCGGCGGCCACTTTTCATCGAATTTGTACGTGCTTTTTGGGCGATTTTCGGACACAATTTTTCATTGAAAGGAATGTCCGAACCGCCGTTGGTGTACGGCGGGCTAAACCCGATAACCTTAAAAGCATGCCAATTTAGAAGCATCTGAAGTCCATACAGCCAAAATTCCGCCTGCGGCGGCCTAAAATGTGACACTTATCATAAGCACCAAGGGGGGGGGACCAAGGCAAAAATAGAAAAATATAGTGTCATCAAAGTGTCACATTAAACGATGTCTTATGCTTCAGAACGTCGAATAACATGCTTCTAAACTACTAGGTGTAAGGTTCCTAGTTTCAGGCAGCTTAAAACCCGATTTTGGAGGTGTAATATTACAGGAGGGGGGGGGGGTGTAAAAAAAAGTGTCCTGTTATGATAACACAATTTCTGGACGTTCCACTATACCTGCATACGGCGTAGTAGCGGAAGATGAACTCGACTGCCACGATAACGACGGTTAGAGAAAGCCACGTAAGATGAGCCATCGCGAGGACGTAGTGCCATTGTTTCGGTAGAAAGCGAAGGTACCCATTGAGGACAAGCACCAAATAGCCATCGACGATTTCGACGATCTGAAGCCCTATGACGATGAGGGGAACTTTTCATAATTTACTTTTTTAAGGTCGTACCGGGCCCCAAATTTGAGCCTGGTTCGGCCTGTAGATGTGCAAGTGCTCGAAAATAGGCAAATTTCACCAAAATTTTAACCAATTTTGCTAAACAAGTCTGGAAATCGCAATGGCGGCGCCTGCGGTAGGCTACTTTATGTGATGATTATCAAAATTAATGCATTAAATACGCTGTAAAGGGCAAAATTTTACCTGTAGAAAAATACCAAATGGGGGACCAAAGGCTTGTCCCCCATTTTGTCACTTGTCGGAAGGGGCCTTTTAGGCCCGGCCCGCGTGCCCGGCCGGGTCTCGAAACTAAGGCCCGCGTGCCGGGCCGGGCCTCGACTTGAAGGCCCGTTGCACAGTGTTGTCGTACGTACAAACTAACCCATCAACATTACTGCTAGCTGATCCCGCCGTAGCGTACCAGGACGTCAAGGTGTGGGCATAATACTCTTCTCCTTGTCCTATCATACCTAGAATGCTCGTATCTTCTGCCTAGAGCATAACACGCATTAAACGTAAAAGCCCAAATTATTCAACCAAACCCACATCTTTAGTGAAGTTTGGAGAAAAGCGTGAATATTTGTCGGGTGTGGCTGCCCAAGTCTGGAGGTCTTACCGGCTTCACTGCTTGGCACAGGAAAGTGTAGGCGATGTCGACGAAGCAGTTCTGCAAGAGTACCCTGCTGTACGGTCTAAGAATGACGTCCTTCTCGCGCAATAAAAGGATGCTTAGGACAGCATTGAAAGTTAGCGACAGGACAGCTGCCACCGTCTCGTTTGCGCGGTGCCATTCGCGCAACGTCAAATCGAACGGGCTTTTCATGACTGTTCCTTAGTGCAAGAGTTAGCTAGACGCTGGAAGAGTGTGCAGAACGTCGCGCCCGATATTGGCCCTAAAACTTGCCGCGCCATTTTTGACAGTGTTTCCGAAGCACCGAGATTTTTCGCAATGAACTGAACTGAACTCGAGGTCGAGTTCAGTTCAGTTCACTAAAGTTCAGTGAAACTGGCAGTCCATCGACAAAAAATAACGTTTGCGCAACGATTGATTCAACAGTAAGAGCAACTTATTCGCTTTTTCAAGCGCACTTGAGCTAGACTCGACCGTACGTCCCCAGGCAACACCCCATAAGCATAGCTTCTCGCCTTGCGACTATCGTAGAAACCCCAAAATTTATGTACTTTCCCCATAAATTATACTTTCCCCATAAATTTAAATGAGTAATTTACAAGTTTAATATGGAAAGTACAGCAAATTTATGGGGAAAGTATGGCACTTTTATGGGTACCGAAAATTTATGGGGAAACTACTATAAATCTATGGGGGAATCTACCTTTTTGCCTTTCACCTTCACAGAACCTGCTCGCTTTCGTGTGCGACGGTAAGTTACTAGCCGATTATTTGCTCCGACGAGGCGGTAGTTCCAGCTTATTACATTAGTCCATGACGAAGCTAAGCGCTGCCCATTGTATAACTGGTGATTTTTGCTCACGCCCGCCTAACCTTGTTTAGCCTGTTAGTGTAAATGTTTCGGCTACAACCTGAACAGATACAGACGGGAAACGAAATACCATATTTTCCCGAATAACTCCCCCTTCCCAAAATGTTCCGTAGCCATGTGAAGTTCATGGCCGTCAAAACCAATGTCATATTCGGATGGCAGCGATAAAAAAAAAGAATTTCCTGGAGCAGAAATAGTCGTAAAACTAAAACAGATTTTCAGCGGCTGGAAATATCGGCCCCGGTCTCCCACCCCCCGCCCCGGATGGGCGGAAAACCGGATGATTTTAAAGCCCAACGGCCGGAACAATAGTCCGACCGCCGATCCCTATTCGACGGCGACTGCGTTTGAGCTTCTATGACTTACCTGCGTCAACACAGGTTTAAAGATTAGTCATATGCCAACCCTGTGCAACCGGGCCATAGGCCCGCGGGCCGGGCCCGGGCCTCGGTTTTCACAGAACCAGCCAGGCGCCGGGCCGGGCCTGGGGTAGGCCCGGCCCGGACCGTTTAGGCCCGGCTCAGGGCTCAAAAATTGCCACATTTTGGCCAAATCTTCAACACTTTTTTGTCAAGGGCCGGGGCCTCGATATGAAGGACCACGGCGCGGGCCGGGCCTCGACTTGAAGGCCCGTTGCACAGGGTTGTCATATGATCAACAAAAAGGTCATCGCGCAATTTCCAGACAGCTCCACATCATTCGCCAGTTTATTGCTTTATCTTTACTTGCTCTTAACACGCGGTAATAAAACGGTTATAGACAAGTGCCCAGAGCGTGGCAAACCTCCTCGGAAGTTGCGTGTGCGTTGCGCGTAACGGCGTTGTAGATTTTCGCGAAGTTCTTCTGCTTGTTGGCCACCCTGCAAATTTGACGCAGGATTCGCGGACGCATTCCGACGAGTTCACGGCAGGCTTCCTAAAATGTGTGTCGCAATGTGTAGGCACTTTGACCTGTTTGCGGCATAAAAATGGAACGAAACGCTATTTTTGATGCGAGACGCTTGGACGCACCAGGTTGGAGGACTGGGTTGCCTGCGGTGAATTTTTGTCCCCGAAATACGACAAAAGGTTTAGGGAGCATTTGTGTCTTCGAAAGAAAGAACTGGGCTTACATCGAGGGAACGCGGGTAGGGCTACGTGGATATTGGCTTTGCGATTCTGGTGTTTTCGCCCTTGTCCCGGTCTTCACACACAGAAGCAAGCGAATAACGACTGCCCGAGGCCCCAATAACAGCGGTTTCCCCATCGAACTCGGGACATATTTCATAAATTTGAGCCAAACTTTTAATACCAACCAACACATATAAGTCTGTTGTGGAAGCCAAAAAGAGCATCTGACAACTGTTGAAATTTGTGCCGAACTTTTGATATCAAGAAATATTAGCCTGTTGTGGGAAGCCTTAAAGAGGGACGTTGCAAAAGCTTCCTTTGCGGAGGCGGAGCAAAATATTTGATTCCGTCGGCGTTTCCTGGTGCCCATGTCCGCTGGAAAAGAGCCTAGCCCTGCTGGGTAGGCTACGTCTTCCGCCTTCTTCTTGGGTCCAGGCGGACGGTAAAGAGGGGATCCGATACCGCTAGGGTTGTCAATTACATGAAGTTTAAGGGCATCAGGTCAGGGCATAGGGGCAAAAAGCCTGACCTGTCCTGCAGGTCAGGTCAGGTTGGCCCTGACCTGATGACAACCCTGGCTACCGCATTATTGGCGCGGTGCCCAGGCTTACCTTAAGTGCCAGGCGCACCACTTGTACGTTCATCGGCTGCGCCGAGGGCTCGATGATTTGCCAGAAGGTCTTGCAGAGGCTGCACGAGACCAGCGGGTACTGCTTAAAGATGGGCACCGGTCCGTCCTCCGATTCGTGACTCTCCGTTTCCTCGGGGAACCCGGCCGGGCCGAGCGTCTGGCCCTGGCCGATCGTTTGGCCGGGGATCTCCTCCGGAGGGCCGACGATGATTGGACTTCTTCCATCATCGTCGTCGCCGCCTTGACCCATCCTGTGCGAATGCGCAGGTTGAAGGCAGAAGAGGAATGCGAGAAACAAGGGTATGATGCGGTTCATCTTCGACGCTTAATGCGACCGATCGCGGGCTGAATCGACGCAGCAAACGGGCGCAAACGATTAAGGACAAGCTGGAACGCTATGCACACGACGGAACATCACACGCCTAAATTGTGTAACGTGTCCGATTTTAATGGACTCTATAATGCTGTTGACGCAAACTAATGCACACCGGTAGCTATCGGGATCTGCTTTCTTCCATCCGGCCTTGGATGACGTTTTTGTGCACGAGGAGAGGATGCAAGTTCGACCGGAAAAAAGTATTCACGCTCTTCCCGACAAGGAAAGTACCTGGGATGAGATTCCTGAAATTCGAATGGAACCGAATCGGAATGCAATTTGGAATAACAAAAAACGAAGCGAATCCGAATTTCCTAAAATTCACCGAATGTCAGAAAATTTCGGAAGCGCTCGAAATTTGTAGTATACAGGGAATAGTTTTCGGTATCGGGTCAAGTAGGATATCATTCCGTATGGCTTCTAAAGTTGTGAAAATCTGGGAAGTTTCAGCCAAATCGAAGCCAGGCTAGAAAAAAGGTATGAGCGATCAAAGCTTCAAAACCCGACTTCTGCTTCCATGCGATAGCGAGCGCTATGGAAGCATGTCCATAGCGGGTAAGAAGGGAGATATTCTGGCAAATAGGTCCCACTAGGGGGTTTTCAAGCGTAAAGATTCTCAAAATAACGTTCATTTTTTCAAGGCGGTGTACCCGGCGATCAGGGTAAAAGCAGGGGTCCCATACAGAATTTCCTGAAAGGGGACGGCGGACCCCTTCTAGGGGGGGGGGGGGTTAGGGGGCGGTTTTTCGGAATTTGCCCTTTAGACGAGTTTGAACTGCCACTTTAGCATGTTTTGACCATAACTAGTTCGGCGCAGGCGCCGCCTGATCGATTCTTGAGCCTACTGTCCAAAAAATTCGCTGTAAATTTGATCCCAGCACGGGTTTAAACCATGACTGCAGGTTGTTTTAAACACAGGTAGCCTGCCGCAGGCGCCTTCCGAGGCAATTTTGGGCCGCTTCGGCAAAAAATTGTTGAATAATTTTATCACCTAACATGATTTTTTGACTTTTCCGTCCCCTTGGCAACTTCGCAGAGGGGGGGGGGGGGTAGACTGACCCCAGAAAGGGGGCGTCCGCCCCCTAGGGAAAGCGGTCTGGGAGCCCTGGGTAAAAGAGGAGGGGTCATTAAAGGGCTGGTGTATGCCGGACCACATTCAGAACAGCTCTCGAGTTTGCTATCATTCGATTGCACGAAAAAGGGTGTGTTTAGCCTCTGTAAACTTGTACACAACATGTAATTTTGGCGTTAGCGTCTACTTTAAACACTTTTCCAACGCACGAAGTGTGGAAGCTGCATGCATGCCGTAGCACCATGACACATGAGTTATCTGCTTGATACGAGTAATCCTCGGTAGCGGCGCCCGCTGCGCGTAGCGCAGCCCAGCCGATAGTTAGCGCATAGCCCCACATTTGCAACCTTATGCCGATCAAATTTTCCGGGCGAACGCACGACTTTGTTTACCGTCTTTCCGTATCGACACTGTTCTGAGCAATATTTACGCACTATATCGCATGCGGCATCGATGCTTGCAGCTTAGCGGAAAAACGTCGTTTCGCAACAAATGAGTCATCCAACGACCGGCTTAATCTAGTTGCACGTGACCGTGCTTTCCATTTTCCCCATTAACGCTTTTCTGAGTAATATTTACGCATTCATTCGCACGGGGCGTCGAGACACAGCGAGGACGTCCCGTCGTTTCGCAAGATAGTGACTCATCGTATGCCCTTAGCTTCCGACGGAGTCAGTTTCTGATCCTCTTCTGTCATCACGCGGCCGCTGGGCTTGAACCGATTTTTAGCGGCACAAGTATCTACGAATCAATCTAGGTATGCATTTACTGGGATAACTTATCAGGTATTATTTCTACAATAGCGCTGACTACGCGATGCAGATTGCAGATAAAATGCCAGCCGCTTTTTGTTCGTAGCGAGCACTCATATGAACTAGACGTTACCGAGGTCCGTGCTCTGATTTGTTTATTTTAGGGGCCACGTCGAATTTGTTTCTTACAGACGCTTGAAGTTACCGCGACTGTTCTGTCATTGCAACCACTGCTCAGGTACTGCAGGCATGGCGCAGAAGTTCGATGAGGTTGCGCAGATATGTGGTAAGTTTTTGGACCACAGAATTCTTTTTTCATTTTTTCAGTTTAACAAAGCGTACTTTCGGAAGCTTGAGAGGTCGTTAAAAGCTATGCTTTCAGGTGATAATCGCGTAGTTGCCTTTGAGACGGATATCGCCCTGGGCAAGCATGCAGGCGACCAGAGGGCCTACGGATGCACAGGAAACGCTCACTGGTCGGTCTTTCGATTGGAATTACAAACATAAATAAATGGACTTTAGGCTTCTGTATTCCTTCTACGACAAACACAATGGTAGCCCTGTGTTTCTAAAGCTACTGAACGCAAGTGTGCTGGACGAGTGCGTGGCGTCCGTTGCATTCTACGTTCGCAACAGCCTCGACTACCGGCTGACCAAACTGACGGAAGTAGGCATTATTAAATGTATCCGTTTGCTAGTTCTTTAAGATAATTCCATGTTGTTCGCTCGCGAGAATGTGTCATCCATAGAATAACGTTCAGTACGTTTAGTTCAAGACCATCGACATGCTTGCGGGCACCTACCTCATCTGGAACCCTTACCCGGACGTACCGAGTGATCATCTTGTTGGCGCGCGCATCCGACTGTTGCGCAAACTCGAGAGGTATGATTATTAAGGTGCGCTTTAAATCGTAGCTGTAAAGTGTACCTAACCGTTAGAGAGGTCGCCGTAGGAAAGTAAATTTTCAAAAAAAAAAATGCAGAATCAAACATAGGATAACTTCAATGTGAATTTTTTGAGCGGTATTTTTCTAAAGGTTTATTTTGGCCCTCGATCTGACTTATTTTTTCCTGGACCAACGCTTAAAAAGACGATATGAGAAAACGAATCCGGGTGATGAATCGAGGTGAAATAAACTACGACGGACTTTTAGCAAAGTTTCGTTCGACAATCTTCCTCCGACCGACGTTGTCTTCGTCGCGAACGGCGTCGAAATCCCGGCGCACAAAGCGGTAAGAATGCAATATAACAAGAAGAACATTATCTTTAGTAGTGCCTTAGTACCCTACAACTTTAGTATCTTTCCGTGGTGTCGCCGGTGTTCGCGAAAATGTTCGAGGGAAACTTCCGCGAAGCATCGGAAGGCCGAGTGACGATCGAGAACGCAGATCCGGAGGATTTTCGGGCTGTCATCGCTGCTGCTTATCCGGCAAAGGTACCTCCCACTGGTAGGAATCTGCTTAGATAGCACTATAACCGATTTACTGTCTAGAGAAGAACGTTCTTGCGGTGCTCACACTCGCTGATCGCTACGATGTGGCGAGCGTTGTCACTCTGTGCACAAACTTTCTGAAGACCGCCTCAGGTGTGCCGCTCATCGACAAGTTCATCGTGGCCGAGCAGTACGAGATCGGGCTCCAGGTAACGAACGACTGCACCTCTACTTCTTAATATGCGTTGTGAGCTTCTAGGAGTACCTGGTGAACGAGCTGACCGCCGCTGTCGTGCAGTCGATGCTGAAGGACGACAAGGCTAGCCAGCTCAGCGCCATGACGAAGGAGCTGCTCAAGTCCCAGTTCGGCTTCAAGTCGACTATTTGAACGTGCTCGATGTATTCGGCACCTACCACCACTATCCTTTGTATCGTTTCGCTGTAGCTTGCACTTAAATTAGCTGACTCGTTAATGTGGTTACCCTGTTTGATCAGTGTGTAGTGTCTGCCCGGGCAACAGATGGCTCCTGCAAGTCCGCTGAAAGTTCGCTTTTTGTCTTTCGCAATTTAATGATTTTTTGATACGTTTAGTTTCGCGTTTTGCTTCGAAATTATTGAGCATAGCAATGCGCGCAGCAGGTGCTTCCAAAGCTTATTGAGACCGTATTTCTTCGAATAATTCCCCCTCTCGAATAATTACCCTCTTCTAGGGGGTCTACGGATAACAATTCCCCTCCCCCAAATAGTTCCTCCCTCGAAAAATTCCCCCTCCCCCTCTAGAGGGTCCTACGAACAGTGGTTCCCCAGGAGAATTATTCGAGGAAATACGGTAATTCCAGATACGTATTATGTCAGGCCGCGACAGTTATTTACTGGAAGAGGGCAGCACGTAAGCTGCCCGAGCTGCCCTGCCAGACAAGGTTTCACCAGAAATATTTGGAGGCCAATAAGCATTTTGAAGACACGGCACTTTTGAGGGAGAAATATCCATCTGATTTTACTGGGCTTTATTTGTGCGAATTAGTCGTCGGCTTTGGACGCGTCCGCATTCGCAACCTCTTGGTGATCGAAGTTTATAGACGATCGCTTCACTCTGTTTACTATTTTTC
Source organism: Aphelenchus avenae (assembly GCA_020875895.1). NCBI lineage: Eukaryota > Metazoa > Nematoda > Chromadorea > Rhabditida > Aphelenchidae > Aphelenchus > Aphelenchus avenae. The sequence goes on from JNEY01000193.1 coordinate 160,607, forward strand.
TTATCGTTCGGAGCATTATTTACGCATTCTATTGAACGTCGCGTCGACGCTAGCACTTAGCCAAGAAGCGCAGTCATTTCGCCACAAAATCGATCATTATACGTCCGTAGCAGCCAGCGGAGTCGACGTCTGCGGCTCTTTTCACGAAGCAGTCCATCGACCTGCACGTCTTGTTTTCTTTTCATTCCGAGCACTGCGTTAAAAAGGATTTCTTTGCGAATGAAGCTCAACGAATCAGTATGGTCAGTCATCGGTCCGCATTCTAGGAGGCATTCGTCGTTTAGCAAAAAAATAGGTCGTTACGCTCATTCTTGTGGAAGTTACAAATGCGACAAAGCAGTGGATAAGGCATTGTTTCCTTGGCCTAGGATAAAAATACGCAGGGTTAAAGTCTGCCCCGTAAGGTCAACACGATATTCCGACGGGTAATAGTTCTAAGCCTAAGCCGCCAGTTTGTAAACTACCTCGCCAGTTCCGAAAGGTGTGGAGAGTTAGAAGTAATTTAAAAAACGTTTAGGAAAATTTGGATGTGACTTACATAAATGCAAACTGCGCTTCGCTCATTGCAAGCGCGCATCAGAGATACATCCTTATTTGTTTGTTCGACTTACCGCTTACGAACGCGTTTATTTTGTTCAGCATTTCAGTGAACGTCTCACAGTCTTCAACGCTGCCAGTTTCTCCGAAGAGACGCCACAAGAAGCCGGATTCCTCATTACCTCATTCCTTGCTAACATGTCGCAGACGTTCGATGCGGTTGCCGAGACAGACCGTAAGGTTTTCCTTCAGAAATTTTTGCTATCAGTTTAGAGCTATCAGTTATGTTCGAGGTTTTCAGGTGCCAATCGGGCAGTTGCCTTTGAGACGGACATTGCACTCGGCAAGCACGCAAACGATCAGAGGACCTACGGTTGCACAGGAAATGCTCACTGGTACCTTCGTCGTTCTTTTAAGTGGATCACAAGAAATGTGCCTTTAGGCTTCTGTATTCGAGCCACGAAAAGAGCTACGGTATGCCCGTGCGTCTGAAGCTCCTGAACGCAAGTGTGGTGGACGAATGCGTGGCTTCAGTTGCATTATACGTTCGCAACAGCCTCGACTACAAGCTGACCAGACTGACTGAGGTAGGCAGTTTGATGAGCCTTTCGTCCCTGCTTAAGCATTTCAAAATGCGCTGGCTCTTAAGCTAAGCTCACTAATTTAGTTCAAGACCGTCGACTTGCTTGCGGTGCCACAGCTGGAGTGGAACCCCTACCCGGACATCCCGAGCGATTACTTGGTTGGTGTCCGCATCCGGCTGCTGCGCGAAGTCAAAAGGTACGCCACTAGCGAACGATCCATGCTGGCAAGGCTAACCTGAGCCGGCGTTTGAACTTTATGGGTACGAACCGTACCAAGCATGTTTCCGAATTTGAATTCTGAATATGCGCGCTAAAAACATGCAATCTCAAGCTGGTGGTCTGAACTTTTTTCCTCGCGGAGAAAATCCTTTTTTCCTTATCCTTAAAACTTCCCTCGAAGTAGCTCAAGAGCCTAACTTGGCTCTGGGCAAGACAAACGGTCTCGTTGCCAGGACCGCACCAAATTGGTAAAACTTGTCACCAACGGCCAAAGTCGCGCGTATACGGCCCGCGGCCATCTAAAACAAGCATTTTTTGAGGGAACATTAACAAATCCAAATCAAGTTTTTCAATCGCAGTCATGCATTTCCCCTGAATATGCTGGCCTTGTAGCTGAATCTAATGCCTGAAATTAGGATCTAAATCCAGCACCTTGACATGAACTTCATGGACCAAGCTACGGTCGTTTTTAGCATCCTTTCGCCTGACTGTCTTCCTCCCGCCGACGTCGTTTTCGTCGTCAATGGCGAGGACATCCCGGCGCACAAAGCGGTAAGAAATTTCTTACGGGTGAATTGCATTCCTTAACTGGCGATTATTTCAGTACCTTTCGGTGGTGTCGCCGGTGTTCGCCAAAATGTTCGACGGAAACTTCCGAGAAGCCGCGGAAAGCCGAGTGCCGATTGAAGACGCAAAGCCAGGAGATTTCCGGGCGTTCATCGCTGCTGCCTATCCTTCGAAGGTACGCCTTACGGGTAGGTGCCTTCTTACATGGCGCTTTATCTTACATAAGTCACTTTGCAGAGGAGAATGTCCTTGCCGTTCTCGAACTCGCGGATCGCTACAATGTCGGCAGCGTTTTCTCTCAATGCACCGACTTCCTCAAGACGGCGTCAGGCGTGCCGCTCATCGACAAGTTCCTCGTGGCCGAACAGTACGAGACCGGGCTCCAGGTAGGGCCATGTTCCAGGAGCCTGACGACTTTCAATCCTTGAGCGCTTCATTGTTTTGGAATCCATTTGGATTATGTATCGTAATCTGCGCAGTTCTGGGTACTCGTTCCCGGCTTCAAAATTTAAAAGATCCAAAGCGCGTCGGTAAAATGTTCATTTGCGGCGGGCTAAAATGGACAATTTTGTCGGCAACAGCATAAATAAATTTAAGGCGAAAAGGCGTTTTTTCGGCGGACAACGCAAAATGGTGTCTTTATTTTCTAAGAGATTAAATGTAAAACAATTTGATACATGCAACGTAGTCTGGGATAGAAGAAGGTCACCATGAACCAGTCTGGAAGAGCGCTTCTGTTGTGCCCACCCTTAGGTAAAAGACAAAGCAAGTAACAACGCCTTCAACACGTTTAAGCAATGTAGAACACTGCAGATACCCACCATTCTTGGCGAAATTTGTCGAATTTTGGGTCGAAATTGCTTGATCTGTCGTTAATAAAAGCCACTTTTCCCTTCAGCACGGCACGGCGACGAAGGAACTCGGCCTGTTCTACCCCTTCTCCGTTCCGTGCCATCGTTCTGTCGGAACGGAAACCGGTACAGATCGGCTCGGCCCCCAGCCTACTATACCAATCCACATTAGACAGGGCGAACAAAGAGGCCAAACGAACTATTTGCCTAACCCAGCAACATCCAGGAGGACAAACTAACATACAGCTTTTAGGAATACCTGGTGAACGAGCTGACCGCCGGCGTCGTGCAGTCGATGCTGAAGGACGAAAAGGCAAGCCAACTCAGCGCCATGACGAAGGAGCTGCTCAAGTCACAGTTCGGCTTCAAGTCCACTCTTTGAACGTGCCCGTTGTATTCGGCATCCGGCTCAGAATCCATCACGGCCATTTTGTTGAGTGTAATTTCGCAATTATTCCAGGTCAATAAGGGTTCTTCATCATCTTGGTTCTCCACATTGTTACTTAATAGTTGTTTGTTTTTGCAACCAGTGTTTTGACTTTTACCTACACTTCTACCTCTACGTAGAGGTAGAGGTAGAAGACACAAACACAAATAGAAGACACAAATATGGCCGTAGAAGTTCAATCTTCGACCGGGTAGAGGTAGAGGTAGAAGTTATGCGCGAAGTCAAAGCACTGTTGGCGACAGGGGTGTCCAGGCCCGACTAGGTCCGGCCCGGCCCGATCGGGCTTTCGGGCCGGGCCTGGGGGTCGTCGGGCCGGGTCGAGAATTATGGCGGCCTGATCAGGCCCGACCAGGCCCGATACGGACTTGACAAGCCGAAGACAAGGATTTTCTTCTTCAGCGATGCCATTTTAGCGAAAATTTTGATAACGACGAATATGCACCAACAGTTAATAACTTTAAATGACTATAAAGTGATGCGAAATAGAAATAAATTGACAAACTATAGCGTTTTTTTGAAAATGGTCCAAGTTTTTCAGTCAAGTTCTCGGTTTCTCATTCTCCAGGCCCGATCGGGCTCCTCGGGCCGGGCCGGGCCATGCTTGAAAATTTAGAAGCCCGATAGGGCCGGGCCTGGGGGCCCTCGGGCCGGCCGGGCCTGAGATTTTTTCGGCCCGTGGACACCGCTGGTTGGCAACAATGACGCTTCAAACGTTTCGGAATTCGACTCACTTTGGGCGCCGTACTCCAACGATTTTTGGCTACGAATTTCGGCTTAGAAGATTTTACTGCGAAATTATCAGGCGCAACGATGCCTGTCACAGGGACGCCTCTAAAGCGTGTTTGCATACTACTAGACCTTGCATGCGCTATCGCGCGCTTAGCGACGATAGGGTAGACCTCGGCAAACCCCCTCCCGTACCGTTCGCCATGCCGTACTGACCAACTCGTACCGTACTCCGTGCCGTACTGATCGTCCCCGTGCCGTACCGTACGGCCCTGAATACGTCACCGCTGCAAAATGTGCTGTATTCTGTGCCGTTCTCCATAAAACGGCACGGAACGGCCTCAACTTTCGAACCGTGCCAGGCCGTACCAGTACGGCACGGAGTACGGCTCCATACTGGAACCCCACCCGTACCGTATACGTGCCCTGGAATACGGAATAGACACATGCGCTTACGCCGGAACTGCAGTCTGCTGTCATGCGTGCACATTTCGTCTTAGGTCCGGGTACATGTTCGGATGCTGCGTGTTACAATGCCTGCAAGCATGCATCTATACCTGGCAGGCAGGCAGGCAGGCATGCACGTGCCTGAGCCGTAGTGCAGGCCAAGCCGTACTACGGGCCGTGTTTTATGCCGTGTTAGTGTATACGGCTTGTCAATTTTTTACCCTACCACGGTAGTGCACAGGTGGGGTCACCACGGGTTTGGCACGGGGTCCTAGCGCCGATCTCTACTATGCTGATCAGGGCTGCATTCTGATTCTGATTCTGAATTCTGAAAATTCTGACGTTTTGGGCGATTCTGAATTATGAATTCTGATTCTGAGAATTGTGCCAAAATGTCAGAATAAGCACTAGGTAAAATGACATTTTGGGGGACCGCCGCTAGGCGCCGCCCGGACGAATTTTAGACATGTTTTTAGCAAATTTTTCGCCCAAATTTCGCTGGTTTCGCCTGCGGCGGGCCACATTCTAGGCAACGTCCTGTTATAGGTGCTGTTTATGAAGCCCGTTCTCAGAAGCATAAGCCCGCGTTTACGAAAGAGGTGCATTTTCGACACCATGGGGCCGCCTATAAAGTCTATAATCTTTACAGGGCCCCTTTGTTACACCACTCATTTCCCCAAATGTTGTAAATCTATGTTCACAAATAGTTCAAAAGAAAAACAGCCCGTCGCAGGCGATACCAGCAAAATTTTAGGTGCAAATTTGAGAAATACAGCCAAAATTCGCTCTGGGAGGCGCCTAGCGGCGGGCCAGTTTTACCTAGTGCTGATTACGTAAGCTCTAATACGTAAGCGTTAGCTCCACAGGACCCCCCCATGCACCTTGTCAACCAGTGTAATATAGTGCCTGACCTTACCCACCACCTGCAATGGTTACATAGTACGTGGACGCCCCCTTTTTGGCAAAGTACCAAATTCTGATTCTGATTCTGAATTCTGAAAATTCTGACGTTTTTGGCGATTCTGAATTCTGAATTCTGAAATGAAAATCCGATCAGAATGCAGCCCTGATGCTGATATGCTAGTCTGCGTGCTCTACCGCTTGGTACGCATGCATACATGCACGGCGCGCTGCCAGAGTTCGAAATCGGCCGACCTGGAACGGGCCTAAATTTTTGGGCCCGGGCCCAGTAGGGCCAAATTTGTGGGCCTGGGTCGGGCCTGGACCCGCCCCGGGCTTTCCCGAAGTCTTCGTAATGGACTTTCAGCAGTTTAGTATTTTTTTGATCAAAGTTGGGCCCGTTTCGAACTCTGGGCGCTGCATGCATTCTTACGGAACGTTTTCAGAATCAGGCCTATAGACCAACTTTAAAGCACAAACAAATTTTATTCGGCGGACGGAGTAATCGCAGTAGAATCACCGAGTAAGGCCTGAAATGCCACGCGATGCTAGTGGCGGCCAGATCCTGCACTCATCCACCCACTTCTCCTCGGTCGCCAGGTTCTCCTTGAGGAAGTCGCAACTAGAAATGCACAAACGTACGCAAGCGCACAGCATGGCCCAAGATAAAGGACCTGTCAAAATCCGATGAACCAAGCCACTCCCTACGACGCTAACGCACCTTTTGTCCTCGCTTCGTCATAACAATTAAAAAGCTATCAATTTATAAAAATTTACCAACACTGTTATTTTTCCTGATCTGTTTTGGGCCGTGTGATAAAATTGCGCTAGTCGTTTTTAAATTCTAACCACCGAAAAGTCTACCGCCGAATGATTAAGGCAATCCCAAACGTCGACAGTAAAATTAATTTCAGCTCGGAACTCGTAGTTTAAAGAAAAAATGCGCGGCCTCCGTTGTAAGGCGCTTTCAAACGATTGCCCTCCGCCCACCGGCTCTGCTCTAGTCATGCTCGAACCCCTTCCCTATGCTAACTATGACGCAATTTCTGGACCTTCCCCTGACTTGCGGTTTTAACGGAAAAAAATATTTTGAATATCGAGCCAAGATACCGGAAAAATCAGAAAACATGTTTTCTTCGTTCCCAAAAATTTTGGACATCTTTTTCGAAAAAACATAATTTAAATTGAAAACAAGAAAAAATATAATGCGATTTATCGCAATGTTCACCTGGCCGGCAGCTCTCCGAACTGCAAGTGGTACTGGGTGTAGAGGATCAGCCGGACCAGCAAGATCTGATATTGGATGGCGTCGGGTGATGGGAACGTCAAACGCTGCGCCTCTTGCAGTGCCGTACCGAACGTAAAGCTTCGCGTGTTCCTAAGCGTGCGTGGTTGCAAGTCGGCCACGCAGGACCTACGTGCAAATTTCGTCGGCCGAACAATTGGCGCAGAGCGGGGAACGTTCTCGCAGCTTGAACCAGTTGTCGGCGAACTCCAGCGACTGCTTCCAGAACTCTGCAAGAACAAAACGTTCGGATAAAGGACGAAAGCATGATGGTGCTTCACAATGTTTCACCCCGTATTCTACTACAGACCGTACTGAGCATGGTACGGGATCGACGGAACGGTACTAGGGTTTACCACGGCTTCGATTCCCCAATTTTAGAACGAAGAATGATCCGTATTATACCGTTCTAGAGACTTAATGTACTCGGCACTAGTGTCTGTCATGACACCCCCGACACCCGTGCCCATCCGATCTCTCCTGACCTACACCAATGTTCAACGCAATGAGCTGGTTTAGGTCTGCATGGAGGCCTTAGATGGTAACTTGTGCCCGCTTCCAAAAAGTTTCACCAAAGGGTCCCCCTCAAACTATCGGCAACTTTATAATTTCGCGATGAACTGCCAAGATCACTGAACTTTAGTGAACTGAACTGAGCTCGAGCTCCAGTTGAGTTCAGTTCATCGCAAAAAATACCTGTTCATCGGGAACACTGCACTGAAGTTGCAAGTTCCTTCTGTAATACCAAGTAGGAGTATCCTGTTCTATGGGGAAAATTAAGTGAAGTCCCAAAAACTTGAAAAATGTTCCTGTCTCGTAAACACTCCACAATGGCCCCTTCTTACCTTCCTGGACCTCCTCGATAACAGGTGGACTGCATAACATCCAGTGCAGGTAATGCGAGCGCGTAACAACAGTGTCGATCGCCTTGTTCCGCGGGCATCGCCTCAGGCAGGCCACAAACTCCGCACTTGCGCTAAACGTGGTCGTTATTCGTCTTGTAGACTTTCGAAAGCGCTTCAGTTTTTACAAACGGGCTCAGCTTCGTCCTCAAGAGTGGCGAGGACAGGTTTCTTTCAGAGCAGGGCCGTATTTAGCGGTGGGGGAGGAGAGAGGTAAAGGAGGACCCATTTATTTACTAAATTTGAAGTTTGAAAGTCTATATATTAGTTAATATGGCCCGAATATGCCATTTTATCGTTAATTTAGTTATTTGAGGCCATTTTGACCCCGTTAGGGTTACACCTCCTGTTCTAGACCCCCATTTCCCGTCCGTTTATCTTGAAATCCTGCCTACGGCCCTGTTTCAGACAAGAAAAGTCGTACGTCTCGGGCAGCAGACGTGGGCAACGGCTTCCTCGTCACCCATCCATAACATCCTAAGGGCCACTCGCGGTTTAGCATTTTAAATCTTGGCTGAAATAGTCCCAAAGAGCGGGAAAAGTCGCGCGATAAACTCACTTGCAACTCGTCAGGTCTCAATAGGTCTCAAACCCCCCCCCCCTCCCCCCCCCCCCCCCGGCCTCTCCCCCTGACACCCTGACGCTCCCTTAGCGAGCATGCCTACACAGAAACGTTCGCGAGGCGCATGAAAGACGTAAATATCCGTAGACAAGGACTATGCTTTGTCAAGAACACTAAAACATACCCATGTGCGACCTTAAAGGTGGAATAATCACCGAAAAAAACTTGCAGGTAATGGTAGTGGGTAATGGTGGTAGTGGTAATGCTTCCAAAATGGGCCAGTGGGTAATGGTAATGGTAGGTATTGGTAATGCTTCCAAAATGAAGTAATGGTAATGGTCCGAAAAAGTGGTAATGCTCGGGCACTGGTATTTATTATTCAGGTGGCAATTACTGTTCGAAATGGTGGACTGTGCTGTTAAATGTATTTTACTATTATTAATAATTCGAATTTTTAACTATAATTTTTTACTATAACTATAAAAAATAATTTATATTTATTTCTTGAAAATTATCTATTTACAAACTTAATTTTAGGCATTCAAGTTTATTTAATTTATGTAATTCACCTTTAAAATTTATTTATTTATGCACATAATACTTTTTTTAGTTTCACATTAAAAACGCGACCACCTGTGACATTAGACTTACCTTGCCGGCAGCTCTTGCCTTGCCGTCATGCCATGTTCGGAGTGCAGGTGACTGTAAAGGTCGAGCTTGTACGCACCGACCACCCACTGAACCGCGTGGGGCGACGGCAGCTTTTCGAGCTGCGCTGCGCGTAGCGACTCGCCGAAAATGCAGTTGCGAACTATTCTAAACGGTAATTTTAGTTTAGTTTCGATCGGTTCAGCAAATGTGAGAGGTACGTTAAATTAAGAGATGAACTGCGCTAAGCTGAACCAAACTAGAGTTTAGTTCAGTTTCCCCCACCAAAAAGTCTTTGTTCATTACTCTTGCAACGGTTCGCTTTTGGCATCCCGCCATTTGAGTGTTTGCAACAAGGTATGCGAAAAGCCGCACGTGCTTGCTTGAACCATGATCAGGAGTTGCAAATTATTAAGATTATACTTACAAACTAGAGATACAAACACCCCCACGCGGCCGGTGAGCCGAACCGGGTACCCCACTCCCGTTCCTAGAAGCTGCGCCGGGGAGCCGGAGCGGGGTGACCACCCCGGGGCGGACGAGGATCCGGGCCTACATCTCTATTACAAACGCCGAGCAACCTATCATCGCAAACAGGCTTGCAAAACTGCAGAAAATTGCAGACCCCCAAATAGACAGGTGCTCCGTGTTGATGTAGAGCAGCTTCTTGTCACATGATTGCCCTGCCCGGACCACAACTGTTCCTCTCTAATAGGCCCGTGCACAGAGCCTCCCCCCATCAACTGGAGTCGTCACCGAGCCGCAGCGCATACGCAAGGTGAGAACGTACTCGCATGTTTCTTCGAGCGTTTGGTTGACGGTAGACGGGCACGATTCTTGTCGCATTCGAGTCCATTCAGCGCTGAAGTTGCTCACCCGCTGCCAGATTTCTGTAATGTGTGAGTCTGTGACGATGCAACTGACACTGAGTATTCGGTCGGTACATGCCGGCCGTACTTCCGCTCTTCAAGCTCTCGGTAGGTACAGTGTTTCGGGGAACTGCCAAGTTCGGTGAACTTCGTTGAAACGAACTGAACTTGAACTTCGGTTCAGTTTAGTTAAATCCAGACAAAAAATATGCGTTTTTCCGTTTCACTGAAAACGCAAGTTCAGTGAACTCGGCTGCCGCCCCGGAAGTTTCTTCTTAACCAAAGTGTCCAGCTTACCCTACTGGAGCTTTCTGATTTCTGCGATGAACTGCCAAGTTCATTAAACTTCATTGAACTGAACTGAACTCTACCTCCAGTTCAGTTCAGTTCATCGCGAAAATTCCGGTTCATCGGCAACACTGGGTAGGTAGGTCGGAGCTGGACCGGGCCTAGTTAAACAGGTTCGGCCAAGCGACGCTAAGCTTGACGCTTTTAGGGCAAATTTCGGCCGGAATTGTTCTACAGTTTTGTTGCCAAAATAAGCCAAAAATCCCCTCCGGCGACGAGTGTGGCATGCTGATTTAGCTAGTTAGAGTTCTCGGTGAAGCGAGTCCCAATGAAAGGATGGAGAATATGCCTTCACTCGTCTGGATGTTTACAATGTACAATACAATTTACAATTCGGCATGTACACGTTTACTTAACGGCATGCGTGTGCCGATTCCTAGTTCGACGTACTTCGCTGAAAGTCCTCGTCGATGTTAAAGCCGGGACAAACACCCCTTTTAGCGAAATCAAGGACAATCTGAGCCGAGCAGGTCGCATTAGTGTACATGATCATCTGACATCTGTTGATGCATCTGACGAGTTTGACGGCATTCCTAAAATTTAATTTGATATTTGGGTAGGTACTGTTGTTCAGCGTTACTCGCATATCAGGGGTTCCGTCGGAGGGACCACAATGTGACTTGAGTCCCCTCGAGATGTTGGGTAGAAGAGAGACAGATCGCTGTCTGGCGGAAAATTCGTCAAACATTTAAATGAGCAGTCGTCGCTAAACGAAGATTAATTTAATGATTTAAAAACTAGATTAGATAACCGAACGCTATCTAAATTAAATTAATATCGAAATCGATGAGTAAATTATATTATTATCAGATTTTATTAAAATTTAATAAAATTTGGTTAAAAGTCAAACAACCAAATTAAAATTTAACTAATTAACTGGTGGAATACAAAATTAAACAGGAAGGCATGATCGATCGCGGGCAAAAACATACCTTTCGTCCGCAGCCACACCAGAGAGGGAAAATATAAGGTATACGACGCATAGGATCATGCCAGCGCTATGTCGAATCCTGAAACTTCGCGTTTAGAAAGAACGGAATGATTTTTACGATGAAACGTGGCGGTCAACGACGCGTCAAACTGTCTTAAAGACGTCAAAGCTTCGCGTCAAAGAGCATAAATTATTGTGCGTTGTTAGCGGCTGTGTTATCGAATTTCAGTGTCGATCTCGCCAGCCTAGCCGGCGCTACGCAACCAGCGTGGCATACCGTTGAAGCGTTCAGCGGAAGCAGAGATTCACGCATGCCTGAGACATAAAACATGTTCGAGTAATGGAATGATCTTCCTTACGGGAGTGACGAATCCTCTACCTCCCCCTCATCTTCCTCTCGCTTTGGTCTGGCAGAGAATGAGAGTTTTGAAGGATGCACACCCCATTGAAGACGTCGCCAAAGCATACAACGCAAAAATGTTGCATGTAGACTAAATCTATTGTCTGGTGCAAATTTCGCACCAGCAGGGTTTTCCCATTTCCACCTTTTTCAGCCATTTCCATTTCCGAAATCTCCACCATTTCCATTTCCATTTCCCACTAGCCGAATTTGCTACCATTTCCATTTCCAAGCCATTCATTTCCAGATGTAAATTTACTTAGCGAAATCCTGCTATGAGCACGACGCGAACGGGAAGTACAATAAACCAAATTACGAAGAAATGTTTTCGTTAAGGTGATACATGAGTTTCATGTTGAGCAGCTCCTCTCGAGTGCGGTTCGTGCTTCCGCGCACGGCCAGTCCTCCATGGCTGAATGTCCGCTCGATAGAAGCCGAAGTTGCCGGCGCCGGCAAGTAGTTCAAGGCCAAGGAATGCACATTTGGAAACTCACAGAGCCTTCGCAGTGCCACCACGATCAGTTGAACGGAAGCCTCCGTAGAGGACCGAGTTGAGGTAATCCTTGGCCTCAACCAGCGAGCGGTTGTTGGGCCCCGCAGGCTGCGTCTGCGAGCTCGAGCGCTGTTCGACCTTGCGCTTGAGTAAGCAGGAGAAGTGGTCGCTGGTCTGCATCAGGTCGCTTCGGTTGCTAGTGGAAGTGCGCCAACTTACGGACAGGACCGCCGATTTGACATAAGGGGGACCCTTAGGTAAACGAAAAAGCGGAAATGAATGGTATTTTTATCTTACCATTTCCATTCATTTCCATTTCCCCCAGGCCGAATTTCTGATCATTTCCATTTCCCACTAGCGTCATTTGCTACCATTTCCATTTCCATTTCCGGGAAAACCCTGGCTACCAGTACATGCATTTTGAATTTCTGTCTGGATTTACTTTTACCAATCGGACGAAGGTGTGCCCAAAAATACCAGCGTGCGTTCTCTGTACGTGCTTATGCGTTCGTCTCCGATAGACAGTCAACAAATGAACACCGCCCATTCGTTCGTTGCAGACGGCCTTGAAGGGCGAAAAGATGACGCAGCTCAGCGCAACCACGAGTCAAATGTGGGTACTAGTTGTTTCAGTAACGATTTGGGCTTCCTAAGCCTATGCAATAAGCAGACAGCCTAAGCCTGAGCCCAAGCCTAGCGTAGACGGATTTTGGATGTAGGCGGATTATGTAGGCGGATTACTATGGTAAATGACCGCTACGGAGAGGATCGATTAAGAAATCATGAATATCATGAAAGGTACGACGAATGGTTGTTTATCATGAAAGGTACGCCGAATGGCGGATAAGAATACTATGTGCTAAACCGATGTTAAGCAGCTGGAGCGAATCCGAAAAGCGCCGGAAAGTCCGGAAGGTTCTCGAAGAATGTGTTCCCGAAGTCAAGAGCATGACAGGATCCGCGCAAGAAACTGCTCCCGAGGACCCAGTAGTTGTTCATGCCGTATATTGGTGGCAGGAGGAGCGAGCCAAACTGCCCGTGCGCGGTAGAGACGTCCTGCAGGAGAACCACGCACGTCTTGGCGTCACCAGGAGCCTGAACATCGAAATCAGCAATCCATGAGAATCGCCGAGTTGCGTAAACTTGACGTAAATGTTAGGATGGCCGAAGAACGTAGCTGCCACCCCCCTTCCGGCCCTTCGGCCCGACGAGGCCCAGGAGTGGAGGAACCAAGGCGAAACAAGTTTTTAATATAATTTTGCAAAAGAAGCCCAAAAAAACTTTCGTTGGCGGCGGCCGGGCCATTTTAGGCGAAAACACTTGATATTCGGGCAAGACCATTCAGGTTTTAGATTTGCCATGTATTACCGTACTTACCCTATTAGAACGGCCGGCCGTACTATTTTTCGCTGGGTCCGAGGGTGGCCGTTCAATTTTTGGGACCTAAATTTTAGGGATACCGTAAAAGCTCTAATAGAAGACGAGTTCTAATAGAAGACGAGCCCTAATAGAAGACGAGCGCCAAAAATTTCAAAGTTACTTGTCACAGAGACATGGTTAGAATTCGTTTTAGACCATAACTATTCATTCTAGACGAGGACTTTTTGCCACCAAAATTTCGAAAAATTTTGCTAAATCCATAGTGGGGACCCTTTACGACTTTTAAGAAACACTCGAAAATTTTACCATCGAAAATTAGAAGACGATCGTCTTATATTAGAACCAATACGGTAAGCCTAAGCCGAGGCTCAACCGAAAGTTTTTGCAAATTTTTGCCAAAATCTGAATCCGCTCATTTTTGACAGTGATTTTGGCATCTAAGTATAATTCCGCCATTATTATACCAGAACCACCTTAATCTTGCTTGAAAATTGTCCAAGTCTTTAGGCTTACGCTAGGCTTCGGCTTAAGGGGGACCCTCAACTTAGCCAAAAATATCGAATTTTACTGTAAATTTTTCGTGTCTTTGGGCTTTGTCAAAGCAGGCGGTTCCGGCTAAAACGGGTTTCGTGCAGGGCCGTATCCAGGATTTTGCCGAGTTTCCATAGAAATCCCCCTTATTTCCAAAACACTCTTGGTCGCTTTTAGAAAAGCTTGAGAGCATCATATTTAGTTTGTTGTCGTCTGGTTACCTGCCGAGTATACTCTTTCGCCGATACCGATTTGCTGGTGCCGTTCAGTGCAAAGACCATGTCCGGCAAGCTCGCAACCTTCGAGCAGGGAACGACGTATTGCTTCAGCCTGTAGGAGTACTTGGCCCTGAGCGCTGATATGATCCCGTTGAAGGAGTTCTTTGGAGCCCAGATGAAGGCCGACTCGGAGAGAATCCCGCCGATCTGAGAAATTTTGCCGGTGCC
>JNEY01000193.1:189531-199556 GCA_020875895.1 Aphelenchus avenae
AGCTGGCGACGAAGGTTCTCGCATTCGAGCTTACAAGCGCATTAGACACGCCCGCAAAACGGCGTTTCGCGGCGTACTTCTTTACTGCCGTCGAGAAAGCGAGTGGTTCGTGTGCCTCGCTGGCGGCGATTTCCTTCCATGTCGCGATCAGCAAAATGGTTGATAGGACGAACCCAATAAACCCCATTTTCTAAACCAGAACAGCACACTTTCCACGCTGTCGATGACCGTATGAAGCTGACAGAATGATGAACAAACCAACCGCTGTCCCGACGTTAATTCCGGGCTTTATTCGTTTTTTTTTTACCTGGAAATCTTAAAAAAGCCGAACGTCGTAAATTTTAAAATACCTCATTTTAGATTTGTTTGTACTAATATTATTAAAGATGGGTTTATTTTTATCGAACGTGAACGATTTTAAAAGGGTGGGATCTTCTTTTAAATGATTTTGTTTATTTTCTTATTTCGATTGTTTGAACTAGGGCTTGGAACAGGGGGTCAGGAACTGAAGCCGAAGCCGAAGACCAACCCTGGTTTGACCAACCATAGATTCAAACCAGAACAGGGGCCCGTTACTCATCTCGTAAAGAACGCGTTCTTACCCCTAAGAACGTGTTCTTTAGCTAAGAATGCGTTCTTGAGCGTTACTCATCTTTGCGAAAGAACGCGTTCTTTGTGGTAAGAACGCTTTTGATGTTACTCATCTTTTTGAAAGAACCAACTCCTCGCTAAAGAACGCGTTCTTAAGGTCATGCTTGGGAGGTCGATCTTTGAAGTCAACCAAAGGGGGGACCAAGGGTAGCAGAAAATTTCGGGAAAAAATCAACTTTGCTCTATCTATCTTATGTGGTAAAATTTACGTCATAGCTGCTAAATGATGTTATTTACTTGTTATGCTGCTTTAGTATGATCATTTGAGACAAAAACTCGTCACCCACGTAGAGTTATAACCCAAATATGCGAGCTCGAAATTTCGGCCTGTTCTTAAGAACGCGTTCTTACCCCCTAAGAACGCGTTCTTTATGGTCGCGTTCTTTAAAGAACGCGAAAAAGATGAGTAACGCTAAAGAACGTGTTCTTAAGAACGCGGCTATAAAGAACGCGTTCTTACGCTAAGAACGCGTTCTTAAGGACGCAAACATGAGTAACTGGGCCCAGATCACTGTCGTGGTCTCGCTCACTGCGGCTATGCATGCGAGACATATTTATTTACTCGTGCCTCAGCGACGTTATCAGCAGCCTACACGGAAGGCACCAGCTGTCCGTTGGCTTTTGCCTTATGACAATCCTCGAACTTGCGTAATAAGCCGTTCCGATAGCAAATGGCATAGTTACGCCTGTATGTTCGTAGCGCCATCAACGTTCGTTGCCCTGGACGCTCTCTTTTTTTGCTAGCGTAGTGAGGAAAGCGAAGGAATGAGACCTACACAATCATGATCACCTAACAATGCAGTCGTTGTGTTTTGCTGCATAATAGTCATAGACGGCTCCTGAAGCGTTCGTTGCCCTGGGCGCTCCCATTTGTGCTAGAGTATGGAGGCAAGTGAAGGTTAGGGACCTACACAATCATGATCACCTAGTAAGGCAGCCGTTGTGGTTTGCTCTATCGTGAGTCATAGAAGGGTCCACCACATGATGGACGCTGATGAGATGATGAGGACACGAATGCAGCGATAAACAAACATTCTCCACAGTAGCGGTGTTGGGCGCCTTCCCGTACCGCCGTGCTGTTTTACGGATCAGGGACGGCACACGTAAGAGCGGGTGCGCGCAGCACGGAACACTACACGGGGCATCCTCGAATTTTCGCCGTTTTGCTGTGATGTCAGTTACGTGACTTTTCAGCGGATTCTCGAAAACTTTGAATAGATGAAAGGCGTAAACAAATTGATTAACATTCTCCAATTAATAAACATCTCTCTACCCAATGGTAAAGGGGCTGTCCAGAAATTATGTTAACATTACATGGGGGGTCAGCAATTTGTTAACCATTGTTAACAAGGGGGAGGGGGTCAAGGGGGCGTTAAAGTTAACAGCCGGCGGCGAAAAAATGCCCGCCGCAGGCGCCGACAAGCGAAATTTTCGCTTGGCATGAGCAATTTTAACCCTAAAATTTCGTTGGTATCGCCTGCGCCGGGCCATTTTATGACCTTTCCCTGCTTCCAATTTTCGTTCACCCGTACTGGCAAACGCAATCCGTTGAAATTCCGGAACTTACACTAGGTAAAATGACCAAAAAATTTTTGTAATGCTAACAAGGGGGGTCAAGCGTTTGTTAACAATTGTTAACGAGGGGAGCCATGATCCATTCCTTGCTCTGGGCGCACCCCGCTGACGTACCAAATACGAAGAAGAAAGCCGAAGGGAGCAAGCCGACACAATCACGGCCACACGGCTGAGCAATCTCGCGTTTAGCTCGAATTCCTCGTGTCGCCTCTTCCACAAAAGTCTGAACTGGCTTAGCCGAAGCATTTCTATCAAAATCGACAAAAGCCCTTTACAAAAGAAGCCACGCTGAATAACAGCCATCCTATTTTTCGCTGAGTGCTAGGATGAATTGACCTTCGGGTCTAAGGTCTCGGATTTGCTAATAACGACTGAAGGAGAAACCGTAGGGACTTACTACCAACTTTAAAGAATTTATTTGAAATTTTACGTTTCTCCTAGATCGGAGTGACGACAAATAAGCGTCCTTTAGAGCATTTACGGAAGTCACCGGTGCCGAGGAACTAGTACGCGAGCTTTACCCCCTCTTGCTTACTGAAGACTAGTAGCAACGTTTGCACTTCACCCGGGTGCTCCCCCCCCCCCACCCTCGCCGGTGAAGGTGAGCCGTACTCGGGTGAAGGTGAGGACGAAGTGGACCGCCTCGACCCGGTGAGGGTGAGTCGTGGGTGAAGTCGGAATCGCTGGCTAGCGACTAATTCGCAAGCATGTCGGAAAATGAGCCCATATTACTCTCGGGCGTCGAGGGGGTGTTAAAGTTAACAGCCGGCGGCGAAAAAATGCCCGCCGCAGGCGCCGACAAGCGAAATTTTCGCTTGGCATGAGCAATTTTAACCCTAAAATTTCGTTGGTATCGCCTGCGGCGGGCCATTTTTATGACTTTTTCCGGCTTCCAATTTTCGTTTTCACCCATGCTGGCAAACACGATCCGTTAAAATTCCTGAATTTTCACTAGGTAAAATGACCAAAAAATTTTAGTTAGCTAACAAGGGGGGGGGGGTCGGGCGCGTGTTAACAACTGTTAACAAGGGGGGGGGGGCAAAAAGTGCTTAGTTAGCAGAACATAATTTCTGGACAGACCCTGAGGGTGAAAATGAAGTGTTCCGTCTCCTGCGGATAAGGCTGAGGGTGAGGGTGAACCCTGGCTGGCAGTCGTACTGACACTAGGTAGGGATAGACGGGTCAGTACCGCGCTGTACGCCGTAGAGTACTGCAGCCTCTTTTGTTCCGTGAGAGCTAATTTTCAACATATGTGTCAAATTTCCGATTCAAATTCCATTGACGGCGTTCATTATATGCGTCTAAACATTCAAATTTCCATTCATTCTATGCGCCTACTCGTGGCTTCCGGTAAATCGTTCGGCTCCGGCCTCATGCACGGATTCTCCGAGCCAATATTTTACGTGTCCCTAAAAACACCAATTGTCGGTTCCGCCTTCTACCCTTTAGTTACGCAGCGTAGTGCAAAATTTCACCAAAATAGCCAAGCCCTTCCTGCGTAGTTTCAGTCTTAGGGGGCCAAGTGGGCCGGCCCCCGCCCCCCTGGGGCCGGCCCCCTGACAGGGTTGTCGAAGACCAGGCTGAAATTCGTTGTCGCATCATTTAGGCGACCAACACTGCGTAGTTTGTGTTCTCGAATTTTCTTGACCCACGGACCCGTAGGCCCAGTGTGAAAAGGTTCCAAAAGCTTACTTGCACATTTGGTCAAGCGTACAGTTAATCTGGTGCTGGCATGGAGGAACATACGGGGCAAAGAACCAGTAATCGGAGAACGCAAGCAACTGTCGTCAGTATTCAAAAAAGCGACGCCTGCCGCGCTTGTCTCGCATCAGCCTGACAAGTGGGGGATGCTAGACCAGGCTATCGTACTTTCTGGACGGTCATGCTGAAGCGCGAAAAGAATCGCAGCTTGGCGCAGCTACGGGAAAATGTGTGTTTTGGGGCAACCCTGTGCAACCGGGCCCTAGGCCCGCCGGGCCGGGCCCGGGCCTCGAGATTCGCAGAACCAGCCGGGCCCCGGGCCGGGCCGGGCCTGGGGTAGGCCCGGTTCAGGACTCGAAATTGGCACAATTTGGTCAAATTGCCAATGTATTTTGAACTCATTATAAAAGACAACATTTTAGCCTATGGAAAGTACCAAAGGGGGGACTAAGGTACTAAGGTGATTTTTCCTGTCTAGCCTAAGAAGTCAAGCCTTATAGGCCGGGCCGGGCCGGGCCGGGCCCGGGCCTCAAAACATTGCCCGCGGGCCGGGCCGGGCCTCGACTTGGAGGCCCGTTGCACAGGGTTGTTTTGGGGTCGGCATGGGGTCAGCGTTTAAGGTCGACGACTCGCAGTGGTTGCGTACTAAGTCGTATAGCCGCTGCGTCCTTCTCCTACTGGAACAGTGTCTGGTGACGTCCACAATTCAAACCGAATCCGCACACGAAGGTGGATAACAAAACAAACTGAATTGTTCACAGATTGCACATCCATACAACCCTAATTCGAGAGGGTAGTGCCCGGAACAAAAAAATTTTGAGATACCCCGTCGAATTTGGTATCCATTCGATAGCTCTCCAAAAACTGTAAAACGAGTTTAAGTTTCAGCTTCATCGGCAGCCGTATCGAATTTTTATTATTTTTTTGAAATTCGGAATTTTCGGAATTTTCGCAGTTTCTCAAACGCATTACTGAGTCATTGTGACTTACAAAGATCTCGCAATGAATCTTTTTTACTAAGGCGGTGTAGCTCTCTCGCGAACTGCTGGTGCTGCGTAATAATTGCTAAGCGTGAGTCACCATTACTAAGTTGACTCGTCGATCGTACTTCTTAAGCCGGAAGGACCTCTAGGTTGCCTTCGTACTGTCAGCTAAGCATGCCCGGTCCCACTGAAAAAGCTTTCGCTCACTTTCACAATTGTTATCGTTCGCTAACCCGCAGAAATTTATTTGTCGACTCCGCATTGCAAGTGCAGCAGGTGCTAAATAGAATAGAAGAGAGACGTTGCATAAATTCAAAGTAGGCCGTCTTCTAACTTCATTTCACGCTTATTTTGACGGCGTCCTACCATTTTCTTGTGAGTTAAAGAATGAACGATGCTTAGCTAGGTATCCTTCAGCTATTACTTCGGGCTTAGGCAAGAGAAATCATAAGATGCCCAGGAAATTTCACGATAGAGGAAAACTGCTAAAACGTCCTAAAATCCCCTTTTTATGAAACAAGACTTAAATATATGATAATTCGAAAATGCCGTCACAGTCGCTGCCAAAGCTATTTTATGCAGACTTCATGAGATACGTTGCATTTTACCTTGCATGAAGTGTTTTGGTGTTTTTGGTCCATCGAAGGGGGCACCAAAAAGGGGCTTTCCCTATGTGAAGCAGTGTACGGGAAGACACCCCCGTGCCGTTCCCCGTTCCCGTGCTACCCCCTCCCGTGTCGTTCCCCGTCCCCGTGCCAAAAAAACGGTCCGTTTCCCGTGCCCGTTGTCCAAACCATAAACACGCCCAAAAAGCCGTATTTTCCTGGAAAAAAGTTCATCAGAGCAGCCATTTTGGCCATTAGCGCTTAAGGTATTGTAGTTTCAGCAGCAGAAAAGAACAAATAATGGAAAATTTAAAGAAAAAAGTTAAAATTTTTTACAAAATATGCATACTTTTTGCGAATTTTTTCATCTCCAAAGAGTCACCCCTTAGGATCCACCCCAAAAGGGGCGCAATTTTGAGGTAAAAAACGGGTCCAAGAACGGCAGCCGTTCCTGGACACGCCCGTGCCGTTCTCCGTGCCCGTGCTGACCGCTCCCGTGCCGTTCCCCGTGCCCGTGAAAAACGGGCACGGGAACGGGCCGTTTCGCACGGCCCGTCCCGAGCACTACTTAAAACCAGCAAAATAATGACTTAAACGACGTACTTCAAGCGAAAGCGGATGACAACTTCCGAAAGCGTCCTCAGTACCAACTGGTCCTTCTTTATCGTGCCGATGCAGTCAAGCATGAAGCGGCAAACAAGCACCGCCGATTCGAGTGTGTCGCGGTCCAGAAAGAGCATTGCTTCGACGAAGGTCTCCGCCGGAAACGAGGGGCAGAAACGGGCCTAGAAATAAATCTTAAAATGCTATCGGCATGGAAGCCCTGTAAAAAGGGGAAGGATCGTCCTGTCGAGCCGGGCCTGCCTGTCCGGGCGTTTTTCACTTTCATTTTGATTCATGTTCGGGCGAATTTTGTTCACTTAGACGTCGTCTTTTTGGCGACGTCAAACAATGAAAAAGCTGAGGGCGAGCGGACTTTTTCTGTATTGGTTTTCAATCCCTCAACGTGATAGCTTGTACTTGCTTTCGTTGGTTCCTGTTTTTTCGGTTCTTGTACAAGACCTGGTTCAGGGCAGGTTCAACACTTAAGGCAAAATTTCAAGGATTGAGAATGCCTGTTTTGGCCGGCCGCAAGAGCTTTTTCGTAGACAATTTTTCACTTCTTTTTATCAAAAATTATTGTTTTTAGGGAGTTCAGCATTTTTCTCGCTTGTAGATGATTTTTTCGTTCATGCTTCCGATTTTAAAAGTCCATTCGGTTACAGCCTGGTAGCTTCCTTACCATCTTCTGGCGCTTTTCGACTGGCCCTTCGACGGACGCAGTAGCAGAGATGAGCTGGGCAAATGCCTCACCGACTAGGACGGCATCACACCTGGCGAGAGCCTCGTGGAATTTATCGGGATCGCTGCGAAGTGGCATCAGCTGCTGGATCAGGTCGGCGACTGACGAGGAAGCGGTTCGTTTTGCCATTGTCGAGGGCTCGCACGTAGCGACTGTTGACAGTAGTGGGCGCAAAATATTCTGGTTGGTCTAACCGTATCCGCAAATGCCACTGAAAAGACGCGTCTTGAAGAAAGAAGCTGGGCTTAAATGGGCTTCCGTTCATGGCGTCCCAGCTCAAAAAGCATGGGAAGAGGTCGTGCGTCTCATCTCAGAAAGCAGGGGAGCTTTGACTGTGACCTGTTTCCGACCGTGACATTTGCCGAGCCATCCATATTAGTCGTCGGCCGTGAAAAAATACAAGCTCGGCGGGCAGTGACTACGTTTGCTCAAAAGAAAGGACGTCGTCAAAAGTATTCATTGAACACCTTAGACATGCTGCATAACCAACGCGCACACCATACGCCCATTAGTCTACGCATTTCAAACTAAAGTTCCCACAATGTACCTGGACTTGCTCTCGACAATCTCAACGCTACCTTTCACGAGCTAGGGTGGTTGTTCAGAATCCAGTTGGCAGTTGATTTTGGGTTTTCCCTGGGAGGTCAGTGAGGCGCCGGTAGGAAAGCCCTGCCAAGAGTCTAGCTTCCGCTTAACAGACAGTCGGGAAGTTTCATGAGACCTTAAACTTTCTGCCTTTTTTTAGCAAGTACCTAGTAAGAGATAGCCAGGAACACACAGTTCTTTATTACGCAACATACGACTCCGGATCCTAGTAGGGTCGGGGACGCCATGGGGACAACCAAATTTATACGGCGAAGAAGGCGTGCTCGATGTCGGCGATCCAGCCGGTGGCGGTATTGCCCTTCTTCATGATCTTCCAGAAGTCGCCGGTCGACTTGATGCTCGCGTTCTTGGAGCTCCACAGTTCGAACCTGCCGACGCTCAGTCCCCATGTGCAGGCCTTGTCCGCCTCGGCGACGCTCGTGATGACCTGCAATAAGCGTTTTTGGATAAACGTTTTGAGTGTTTAGAAGAAGAATATATCTAAGAAATAAAAAATCAAGCAAAATATGTTTAAAAAATAAAAATCTTGCTGCTGCAAATTAACGAGTCGTCTCAGTGAAAATGCGAAAAAAAACTACCGCAATAAAATGCACCCGAGGTCGAATTGCCGGAGAAGAGGCTCACCTTAGCCTTGTCCATGCCCTGGTCGAAGACGGCCTGGAAAAAGCCCTGGACGGCGGCAGGTCCGTTCAGAATCCCATAAGCGTTGGTGGCGATAACGACCTCCGGCGTGTAGGTGGCGGCGACGCCGGCGGCGTTCTGTGCTTCGAACTGTTTCACCCACTCCACGTAGTACTTGTCCGGGTTGCAGACTGAAAGCGGCACGTAATGTGCTGCTCAGCGTCATTAATGAACAAGAAGGAGCAAGCTACGTTCATAGCTTAGACGGGGGCTTGTTATGTAACCGAAAATACTACTTTGCTTTATAGCTACTAAGACGCAGCTACTAAGCGGAAGCTACTAGCCATAGCGAGCACCCCTACTTACACCACTTGGACCAGTCGAACGGTGAAGCGTCGACGTTTACGGCCGCCGCAGCAAGCGCCAGGCAGACAAGGACGAAGCTATGCATGATTACTTGAAGAACCAGGGGGACGTACTGATGTCTCCCTTCCCTGCTTTCGCTTTTATAGTGAGCCAAATCATTTCCATGTACACCACCGGGACCATAGACGTCCACTCACGTGCGTGCAATAGGCGTCTATGTCAGTTTGAATTTGCATAAACCGAACGACTCGGTGAAACGAAGACATGCCCCGATACAGCAATAATACGAATCCATACGAAGTGCTTGCTAATCCGGGCCCGATTTCGGAGTTCCGGCAACGCCACCAGTTTCATGCATTGTATAAAAGGTGTTGGTTTAATGTCATCAAAAATGCACATTGCTGTGGGTTAGACGCGGCTGGGGTCCCCGCATAAACCCTCCTGTAGAACCGGCTAGCACGACTGCATTATCATAAACGAGCCGCTACGATTTGCGCTCGAAACACGAACGATGTCCGATGCTGCACTGTTATCGGAAAAGAGTTCCGCGATAGTTGATGCGGATTAATGTGAATGTACAAGTCTGTTCTGCGCATTTTCGAGGCAGGTTTCGGTATGAAAAAGCGTTGACAGTGAGCAAAGCACTACGTCCGAGAGAAACTTAGCTTACGTTTGACGTGCGTTCAAGCATAGTAAGTACGCCTCCTTGCAGAAGTTTACAGGAATCCTTGGCGCTTCACGATCATTCCATTTTCTAGTTACCAGGCCTTTGCTTTCTACCGGTAGTTCCTTTTAATTGGCTTCCTACCGTGGTTGCTGCTCGTCTTCTGTGAAGGTGCAAACAGTAGGCAAATAAAACATAGTTAGACCCGAAACTAACGTCAGCTTGGTTAGACAAGCCTTGCAAAAGCCAATTGTCTTTTGCACTTTTTCATGGAACCCCGCCAAAAGCTTCCGCGCCTTACTCGAAAAAAAAAACCAGTTCAAACAAAAAAGAACGTCTATCGATTGCTGCCAGGAAGCAATGCCTTTACATCCTCAAGTCTCGAAAACGTACCCTTCTCCTCCGAAGACTCGCTGGGCTCAGCGATGGCGAGAGGTGCAACGAGTGCCAGGCAGAGGATGAAGCACGACGACATGGCTGTTGAGCGGTGCGGCTAGTGTGGAGTACTAGCCGGATCATGCCTGTTTTATAGATACGAAGCTACAGCCCAGCACTGAATTTACAAAACACAGATCGCAGTGATCTTGGCTGCTTGGGGATTCCACAGAATGTTATGCCAGGGGCCTATTTCAATGGTTGGAAATTGGAAATTGGATATTGGAAATTGGAATTGGAAATCAGATTTCCAGTTTCCAGTCAACTGGATTTCACAGGTATGACTGGAAATTGGAATTCGGATTTCCAATTTCCAGTCAATCGGGTTTCAATGGTCGACTGGAAATTGGAAATCTTGACTGGGAATTGGATATCATGACTGGAAATCGTAAATCGATTGGCGGAAATGTAATGAGTGATTCCCAGTCTGCCCTTGGTGCGTAAATATGTTGACCTATTCGTGAGAGAACTTGTTT
>JNEY01000193.1:199573-225992 GCA_020875895.1 Aphelenchus avenae
GGGGGGGGGGGCCGCCCCCTGCCCCCCCCCCCCAAATTACGCCACTGGCATGCACATATCAGCATGGCATGTACATAGCGGTATCGCATGCATGTTAGACATACGCACAAAACAAAATGGTTAGAGCCAAAAACGGGCACTTCAGAAATCTACCAAAGGGGGGACCAAGACGTTTTTTTTCAATATTGGGTAGATTACAGGCTGAAAAAGCGCGGTAGGTCGGTCAGAAAATGTATTTTGTCGCGTGGACGAAGGGGAGACAGCGAAAATTTTCCGGTCTCTGACTAGCGCTCTCTGTTTTACTTACGTCGGCGTACGGCTCAACGAGCTGTAGGTATTCGCCGGCGAATCCTTCTTGAACCGTTGTGGTATCGCTAAAAAGTTCGATTTTGGTTTTCATGAAGACCTGTGAATGGAGTCGCTTACTTCGACGAGAACATGTGACGGCTTGCTGAGGCAGCCGAGCATGCCTGCTCGGTGTAGCCCTTTGATAGCACAAACATGTTCACTGAGCTGTAGGTGATCGTCACATTGAGTGGTTGGGCTAAAGTCGCCACGACATAACGTACTCGGTTCAAAAAAGAAAAAAAAGACCTCAGGGAATGTCCGCCCGATGTTCGCCTAATGTACTTACGTGGAGATCCGAGTCCGATGTTCAGCTGCCAAGTCTCCCATCCAAACTTGCCAAAGCTGGCGGGAGCCAAGCTGGCGACGAAAGTTCTTGCGTTCGACCGCACAAGCGTATCTGACGCGCTAACGCCATGGCGTTTCGAGGCATGCTTCTTCAATGCTGTCGAAAAAGCAAGCGGGTTGTGGGGGTCACCGGCGGCGACTTCGTTGATTGTCAACGCTAGCAAAATGGTCGACAGGACCAAGCCAGTAAAATACATTTTCTAAAACCGGCAAATGGCGTATTCGACGTTGTCGAAATGTTAAAGACTCACAAAACGGAGAACGAGCCGGCCACTGCTCCGACGTTAACTTTGGGCTTTATTCTTTTTTTTAGCCCGGAAACCATAAAAAAGCCGAACGTCGTCAATTTTAAGTGTGCCTAAATTCGCTTTCTTTGCGCTAATATCCACAAAGGCGCAAAATGTAAATTTCTTATCTAGTTTTAAAACTTTTTTTACTTCCAAATAAAATTTTAATTTTTTGCGAGTTCGGTCTCAAATAATTTTTAGTTCTTTTGAATTCGAAGCTTTGAACATCAACAATTAACAAATTCAAGCTAGAACAGATCACCGTCGCGGTCCCGCTTACTTCGGCTAACTATGCGTCCAAGTATGTATTTGCCGGTGCTTCAGCGGGGTTATCAGCAGCCTACACGGAAGGCATCAGCTGTCCGTCGACTTTTGCCTTATGGGATAGTTGAACTTGCGTAATAACCGTTTCCGATAGCACAGGTCATAGTTAGCGCATGTATATTCTGCTCCTAAGGCGTTCGTTGACCTCGGCGCTCCCCTTTAGGCTAGGGTATAGAGGAAAGTGAAGGGAGCGACCTACACAGTCATGATCACCTAGCAAAGCAATCGTTGTTGTTTGCTGTATAGTGAGTCATAGAAGGGTCCATCACATGATGGACGCTGATGAGATGATGAGGTGCGAATGCAGAGATAAACAACTATGGTTCACATTAGTGGTGTTCGGCACCGTCCCGTACCAGGGCTGGGACCGAACTTCGGATTCGGATTCGGAAATTCGGTGCATTTTCCGAAGATAGGATTTGGATCCGGATTCGGTTGAAAAACCGAACTTTTCCGAAGTTTGCACATGATAAAATGACACGGCGATAAGCGCCGCATAGGCGGAAATTTTCATACTTTTTGGTTAAAATTTACATAAAATTTGGCTGAATCACCTAAAGCGCGCCATATGTTCGATATAATCGCCTTACATCATTCCGGCAAGACAAATGTTTTCACCTGAGGGCTCGCTCTTTGAAGACTTCTGCCCACTTCGCCCATATTTTGTCACAACCGTCTAGTACCGGTCAGAAACGATGAATGGAAAACCTTCGGATTCGGATTCGGAAATTCGGTACATTTTCCGAAGTTCGGATTCGGATTCGCTTCGGTTTAATTTTTGACCTTCGAGTTCGGATTCGGTTTGAATTTTAAAAGTGCCCAGCCCTGTGCCGTGCTTCCGGACGGTTTTACAGAACGGTCTACGGCACACGAAGGGAGAGAAGGTAGCACGGAACAGCGCTCGTGGCAGACTCGAATTTGCGGCGTATTGCTGTGCCTTAAGCAAGCACCCAAAAACACATGGGAAGCTGGGGGAGGGGGGTCAGCAATTTGTTCATAGCTGTTCACGAAGGGGCGCGGAGGAGGGTTCATGGGATGTGCTCAGTATAAGGAGGAAGCATGAATAATGCTCACCGCAAGTAAAATGTTCATTATATTTGGGGAATTTAAACCTCATTTGTCTGCGGTATCACCAGCAAGGTGCACTTTAGGCTTGATGCCGTTGAAGATTTCGTCCGCTTTTTCTTATCCACTCTGGGTTGGGCACTGTACCCTTAAAATTCCTGCGTCTGAATTGGATAAATGACTTTTTTAGTGAAAATACAGGGGGAGGGTCCCGCCCTGTCCACAGTTGTTCACTAAGCTGGTGAGGGCGAATGGGCGTCCCAAAATTGATTTGTGAGCTCACATAGTTTCTAGACGGTCTCTTAGGTATTTGCCCTTTAGCGGAAAGCCGGAAACTGAACGGAATATTAAAACAGCACAGAAAGGGTCAGGGTTGATCGTCATTTGGCGCGAAATCGCATCAAAACAGAATGGAAAACGACACATAGGGGTCGAATGCCAAAGCCTACCATTGACCTATTTCTTGGCAAGAATCGTACCACACGACCGGAAACTGACGACATTGCATGCCGAGCTTTGGACTAATGCGCGTAGACTAATGCTTGCAAGAAAGCGTACGACTAAAATGTTTATTGGAACTGTCCCGTATTTGACAAAGTCAACGAATACGACGCTCACCACCGAAACGTTTCGAAATTGCACCGATACTACCCAAGTTCTGTACAAATACTCGTTGCTGGCGGGTTAGAGACGAACGACGGCTAGCATCGACGTCAGGGCCAGGACCAGAACGCTGAAGGTCTGCGTCCTCGACGCCGCTTTTGGCGTTGAACTTGGCGGTCCCTGATTGCCCTGCACGTCGGGCTGCCCGGAGACGGCCGCCCGAGTCGAACGTGTGTCCGCTTGCGTCGTCGTTTGAGTGTCCGTCGTCTCCCATCGCAGCCGGTCCTTGTAGGTCACGAGCAGGTCGAGAATAACGCCATTTGTCCAGCCAAAGCCGTCCTGAAAACGTCAAATGTTTAAGATGTTATTCAGAAGAACACGAGACGAAACCATGGGTTTACAAGTTCTAGGAAGAGCGAAAATACAGACACGTAGCTTTAGGCCAGAGGCGCAAAAACAGGTAAACGTTGAAATACTTACTAGTAATCTCTGCTACAGGTCTGGGGGAAAATCAGCTTGTAAATTTTACCTTCGCTTCGGCTTCGGTCACGCACCCGAGGCGTCCCTAACCCTAATGTCTACGCGATCATAGCGATATTTCGGCTTACCTGAACGGTGTATTCGCCTCCGTGTCCCGGAGCTGGAACGCTTCCGATGACGTTGTACTTCTCCCACATGTGGTGCGTTGCAGAGAAGACCTTGTAGTTGCCGTAGACCCACTTCTTCGCGATTTTGAATGCCTGCAAGAGTAAGGAAAATCTTTACGAGCGCAAGAACGGGATGAATGAGAGCCAAAGGCTTACCTGGTCCTGCATTTTCGGGTTCTCGGACTTCCTGAGGCCCTCGATGAGGATGTGCTGGCTCGGGCTCCATCCGTTCGGGAAGTCCCACTGCTCACCCGTGTCGCGGATCTGACTGGATGGGACGCCACCTGGGTAGCTGAATGCGCCGACAGCCTGAAATGGTCGGGGGTAGTTAATTCAGAGTGCGTCGTAAACAGGGCTAGATTCCTCCAGAACCCAACTACATGCGCCCAAGGCTGGCTTCATTATGAAGCGGCTACGCCGTGTGTAACATAAGCCTGCTCCTACTGACCGGACGATCAGAGCCTTTGGTCACACGCCGAGCTGTAAAAAGCCATGATTCCCTGTACTAAAAGCCTCTGGGTTGCTTACGCGTTTTCAGCAGCCAAAGGATACAGTCCATGCCGCGTACCCCGCTTTCATCATTTATTCCAGCCTTTATCACACGTTCGCTCATCGCATGGTGCTGCCGGCATCGCATGCTCCTAGAGGTTCAGCATGCTCTTAGCAGTATCGCATGCTCCTACCGGTATCGCATGCTCCTACCGGTATAGCATGCTCCTATCGGTAACACAAGCTCCTAGAGGTTTTGCATGCTCCTATCGATATCGCATGCTCCTACCGGTATCACATGCTCCCATGGGCATCGCATGCTCCTTTCGGTATCGCATGCTCCTTTCGGTATCACATGCTCCTGCCGGTATCGCATGCTCCTTTCGGTATCACATGCTCCTATCGGTATCGCATGCTCCTAGCGGTATCGCATGCCCTGTCGGTATCGCATGCTCCTATCGGTGTCGCCGGCTCCTATTGGTATCACATGCTCCTATCGTGAAACTTCCCCTACCTCCATGAACTCATAGAGCCGCTCGCTCTTCTGCTGGTCGAGGTCGTTGTAGCAGTTGGTGAAGAGCGGCACTGCTATCAACGGGTAGAACTCGGTGTTGTGCTTGTGACTTCGCAGGTTGTAGTCGTGCCAGGAGCCGGTCGTATCGTTGTAGAAGATGTGCTCGACGGTCTGCCGGAAGCCGGCGCGACGGTCCCGGTAGAAGACGGACTTGTCGTAGTTCGCTAAGCAGAATAATCAGTTGATTATGTGATTTACTTGTGGTTTTTGCTTATTATAAATCAACTTTATCTTTACACTGCGTATATGATGTAGCCGATTATGTTTTTCAGCCAACAACGTTGTTGGCTGAAATTTCAGCCAACCACGTTTGAAAACACCGTTGGCTAGCCAACAACGTTTCTGGCTAGCCAACCACGTTGCAAACACCGTTGGCTAGCCAACAATGTTTTTTTGGCTAGCCAACCATGTTTTCAGACCCCGTTGGCTAGCCCAGTGGCGGTTTTAGGGGGGGGGGCGCGGGAGCCGGTACCCCATTGACAGCTTAAACTTGGGTACAGGTATAACCTGTCGAGGACCAGTGGACCTCGGATCTTGACCTTTCAAATGGCAACATAGGCGGCCACTAGGCCAGGTGTAAATTAGGAAAACGATCGAGCTAGTGACTAATGCGACAAGGGACTGATCAGTCCCATTAAGCAATAAGCAGTAAGCGAGTAGCCCCACCCCCGAAGTTATTCATTTAGGGACTAACAGGCCTAGCTAAAAGTAAACTAGCGTTTATTTAAATTACCATTTTACTTTAATTCATTTTAAATTATGAAATACAATATAATTTTGCAATATAAACTAAATCAAAACGATATTGATTTAATTTAATTTTAATAAACAAACGGGGCCGCTTCACGGCGGCCGCGGCTGCAAACTCCAACTGACCAGCCTAAAACGTGGTTGGCTAGCCAACCATGTTTGAAAATGCGGTTGGCTAGCCAACCATGTTTCAAACGCGGTTGGCTAGCCAAAAACGTTGTTGGCTAGCCAACGGTGTTTACAAACATGGTTGGCTGAAAAACATAATCGGCTGCAACATATACGTTAGTTTCGGGTTGTTTTATTTAATTGCTACAATTTACGGTCGTTAACTAAAATTATAAACGGGAAAATTATGGGGAAAATCTGTAGACTGATCAATACTTCAAAAAACGTCCATAATTTACGAAAACTTAGCCCGTATAATTTATGGAAATTTAACTGACGCTGACGCTTACCGACTTGCTCGTAGAGATACTCGAGAATGTCGAGGTTCCAGCAAATGTAGGAGTTCAGATCGACCGGCAGTACCTTGTGCGTCTCGACGCTAGCTAGCGTCTTGCGGTCCCGGAACCAGCGAGTGCTGAAGCAGACAGTTTTACTTAAAATCGTACACCGTTCTCTTGTGCTGCCGTACTACCGGTAGGGAGTACGCTAAAAAAAAGGGGCGGGGGAGGTCAGCACAGTACGGCTTACGGTACGGGTTGGTTGGTCCAGTACGGGCTAGGGTACGGATCCATTTTTCACCATGCTTAGCACCAGGACGGCCCGTACACCTGTACCGTATGGTACTGTACGGTTTCGGGGACAGTACGGTACGAAGTACGATATGAGAGGGGTCAGTACGGTACGGAGTACGGTACTGATGGGGTCAATACGATACGGGTGTGATTAGAACAGTACGGAGTACGGGTGGGGTCGATACGGTACGGAGTATGATACCGGGTGGGGTCAGTACAGTACGGATGGAGTCAGCACGGTACACAGTACGGTGCGAGTGCCAGTTGCCAGTCTTCATTGCTTACCTGAAGTCCCATCCGGATTCGGCGGCACTCGCGACTGCCTAAAATGACGCAAGATAGTTAAATATGAGAAACATGCACAAATACCACGTTCGTTGTCTTGTACTTACTCGGTAGAAGAATTGCCGCTCGGTGTCGTTCATCTTGATCGACGTCTCCATGTCCTCCTTGAAGGACTCCGGACGCGGCACGTTGCTCGAGGTCCGATAGCGGTACGCCTTGTACATGCGGCCGTCCTCCAGCTTCACCTTAACGGTCCGCTGTGTGTCCCAGAACTTGAGCTCCTTCTCGAGCGTGGGCAGGATCTCGTTCAGGAACGACTTGTTGTGCGTCGCTTCGTAGTACTCGTAGACCATCGGCGTCAGCAACGGCGGCTGGGAGCGACGCAGGTAGTAGACGCGACCGCCGTTAGGGATGAAGCCAAAGCTAAAGGCAGCACGCTGAGAGGCTTGAAACGAACCCCGATGCGCATGGCTCTTTCGCATGCAGATAGCTGCGTGTAATGTACCTAGTTGGACCGTAGCGCTATGGCATGAGGATGGCTGGATATTTATCCTAGGAGAGCGACTGCCGCGGGAAGCAAGGCGGGAAGTTTATTCGTGCTCAGCGTAGTCGTCAAAAGTATTTTTACAGGCTTAATACGCTTGAAACCAAAACTACGCCCTTAAGAGGGCGGCCGCCCGAAGAAGCGGGGCGGACAGTGTGCGCCGTCTCCATGAACCAACCCATGGGCGAAGCGAAACCCGAAGAAAACCTGAAATTTGGCGGTGCCTCGGGATTGCTTTAAGCTTAGGCTTAGACCCATCCTCAGTGACACCATGAGCTCAACTAAAATCAAATCCGCTCCTGCTTGCTGATCACCACGACGCAGCCATGCACATACCGGTCCACCATCTCCTTGAAGTTGAGGATCATCTGCCGCGAGGTGTCGTACATCTCCGACGCGAGCAGCCCCTTGATGATCCAGTACGCGTCCCAGTAGTAGAACTCGCGGAAGCGTCCGCCGGGTGCGATGAACTCATTGGGGATGGCGATGAGAGAGTACTGGTTCACCGCTTGGTAGATTTCCGGCTTGATCTGCAAGGCGCAACAACAGTAAAATGTCTGGGGAAAAAGGGCTGGGAAGAATGGAACGGAGAACGGGATGAATTCGATAAAACCGGGCATTGTGAGAACTGGATGAAAGGGAACTGCACGCATTTTAACAGTCCTGTCCGAACGACCTTGTTCCTTTTCAGCAAGGACCTCGATTTTTTCTTAGTAGGGAAAGGACCATATTTTGCTGGGAAAAGTCTTCTTGTGCCCGTCGTGCATTCCTGAAAGTGATAAGCCGGCAGAGGAACAAGTTCTCCACGTCCCGACCGTCCATCAGCCGCCATAGCTCAGTCGGTTAGAGCGTGGGTCTAATAAGCCCAAGGTCGCAGGTTCGACCCCTGCTGGCGGCAAATCTTTTTTACCGCTTTCATCTTCCCAGAAAGCGAAGGGACATTAGTTTCCCAAGAGGAGCAAGCCTACTTAGGTGTTGAAAAACGGCTCAGGAATGTTAACACGCATGGCTGGCTTTCAAGTGCTCAGTTGCGGAACTACCCTTTTGAGCATGGGAGCTGAGAAAAATTTCATAAATTATTCTCCTGTTTCTGCACGTGACCTGTCGTAGATTTTGCACCACATACATGTACAATAAAATTTACAATTTAGATTTTAATTTTGTATTATAACTACCGTTTTCTTGCTCTATGTCTTACAATTTTAATTCCATTTTTTTGCAATTAAATGCCCCGTTCGTACCTTCTTGCAAAGGTGCTTCCAAAGCCCATTCAGCTGCAGCGCCCACTCGCGGAACTCCGGGTCCTGGATGCTCATCAGCTTCCCGGGGTTCTCCTTCCAATCGGCTGGCGTGCAGTTCTCCAGCTCCGCGCCAGGCGGCGAAAAGTGGGCCTCGATAAAGTCCTTCAGCGCATCGGCGTTGATCTGCTGGACGTTGGTGGAGCCGAATTTCTTGTCGAAGTTATGCTGGACTTCTTCTGAAAAGTCGTATTTTAGGATGGGTTCAGAAGGAGTAGAGCGTGGGCGTACCTGGCGGCATCTTCAGCGGCATGTCCACAAAGTCCTTCGAATCGTTGAAAAGCTTGTGGTAGTTGACCGCTTCCAGAATGGGACCCGCGCAGTAGATGAACCTAAAGCGAACTCAGTAGTTTGAATTATTCCTAGATTTCGAGGTTTTCATGCTTTAATCGGCTGCGTTCATCTGTGTGCGCAATGTGTAAATATGCAGAAATGTCATAATATAATGGTACGTTCGCACGCGGCTGGCTGCGCGCAGGGAAGTCAAAGGGGCAGACGGAAGACTCACGAGCTGTAAGGGCAAAGTTGCATACTGCTGCATGCGGTAACGCTTGGCATGTAGCGCTAATGGTCGGCAACCGTACTAGTGGTACGGCCGTACCGCACCGTGCTGCCGTACGATCGGAACAAAGGACAGTACGGGTGGTTCAGAGCAGGACGGCTCAGGGTACGGGTGGAGTCGTCCAGTACGGAGTACGGTACGGCTCCAGAGTTTTTTGTGTTTAGCACTAATAGTTCGGCCGTTACTAACACCGTAACGTACGTACCGCCGTACCCACCCCTACTGTACGGTATGCGTACGGTACGGTATACTTAGTCGCGACCCCCCCCCCCGTACCGCACTCCGTACCGTACTGACCCCCCCCCCGTACCGTACTCCGTACCGTAGAATACGGTACGGAATACGGTACGGCCCGTATTCAAAGCCGTACTACGGCCCGTAGTAGTGCGTACTGGCCAGAAAGTCATGCCGTACCGTACTCCGTACCGTACTGACCCCCCCCCCCGTACCGTACTCCGTACCCTAGAGTACGGTACGCAGTACGGTACGGTACGGAATACGGTACGGCCGACTAAGTATACGGTACGGGAAGGGTCAAGACGGTACGGCGCACAGTACGCGGTGGATCCCTACGGTGCGGAGTACGGCACGTGTGCCGGGTGACGATCTTTAGTATGAATGGCTGCATACAGCATGACACGTAAATTTTCCTGCATCCGTTAACGGTAGCATGCGATACGAGAACATCCTCTCATAGGTGACCGCTCTTAACAACATCTAAGGTTTCTTCGGCATTCACTTGACTTTCTAGGGATTTAATGTTCACACCCCTCATGTTGAGGTTGTACGTGGGTCGATCCCTTCTCTCTCCCATGACAGATGCGCAGTTTTGACGCTCTGCTTATTTCCCTCCTTAGCAGCCTTCTTAAGGACCTGTTTGCCGCATGCTCCCTTTGTCAGCGGGCCTTGACTCATGTGTTATTCGCGTAACTTCAGCGCCTTTACGATTGTTCCCGAAAGCATTTTTGCACCACTTTGTTTGCACTTCCGCTTTCGCAAAAGTTGTAAAGCCGCTAATGCGATGTCAGCTTAACAAGCGGAAAGTGATCGTGCTGCTCGAGATGCATGTTTGCAAAAGGGAGCTCATCGTCTGTTGCAGGCACTCATCGTTGTATTGTAGTCGTTGGTAAGAGACTACCGAAAACTCGTGGAATTTTCCTTCGAGAACGTCGGGTCCCTGGCCA
This sequence comes from Aphelenchus avenae, assembly GCA_020875895.1. Taxonomy (NCBI): domain Eukaryota; kingdom Metazoa; phylum Nematoda; class Chromadorea; order Rhabditida; family Aphelenchidae; genus Aphelenchus; species Aphelenchus avenae. The sequence continues at coordinate 209,619 of JNEY01000193.1, forward strand.
TAAAAAGCCACGTCAGTGTTTCACAAACAGCCGCCGGAACGGAGCCTTTGACCGTTATCTTATCAGGTGTATTAGTGCACGCATGTAAGCCTTCATTGACACGCGATTACCGCGTGTTTTCGGCTCCCGAATGAGGAGGAATGAGCGAAAAGGGTACGGCAACAGGGCGAAGAAAGGAATTTCGATAATTCGAGAAATATGTGGCAACGATTGCGTCACGGCCTGATTACCAATGTGTCGAGCATGCCCGAAACATACGGGAAGTATTCGGAATTCATCCTCTCATTACCCCCGAATTTCCCGCACACGTGTGACATTTTTAGGCTTAAGTTTGGTAAAAGCATGGATGGTTAGGCCTAGGCCAAAACTAGGTGCAAGAACAAGAAAAGAAGAGATTTCCGTTTTGGGGGATACCGAAATTTATGGAGGGAGATGGGGTCCTAAAATCAACGTTGGGAATTCCGAATTCTTGACAAATACTCGATCCTGGGCCAAGTATGGTTTTTTGGCCCGGCCCTTCTGGTGTTGACATTCTTTTCAGAGTTTGTTCGTTCATTGGCCGTCTCTCACTTTGACCCAGCTGACGCACGGAAGAGATACGAGTAAGCGGATTAGCGAGCGCTATCAGCACCTGCAGGAGCTATCTGCTGTGCATACGCAGCGGTTTCATGAATAACTGGACAAAACATCTCGGAGGTCTTTGGACACAGTCTGATAAAGGACAAAAATAGAAGGTATAAGCAGCAGAAAGAATGCGAGGAATCTCGGAAAACAGCGCGGTTCGGGCCGATTAATGAGAATGGTCGCCACCCTTACATGAATATTCCTAGGAAAGGTCGGGGGGCTTAAAACCAATGGAGGGAAAGCTGCATACCCTGTGGCCAGGAAGGCCCAATATTTTCAGTTATGCGGGGCATACGACAAATGTGGGGAAGGCCCCACATCTGGGGCCTTCTACTTTCTAAAATCTCCTGTTACTACATCGAAGCACATTAGCTCCTTCCTATCTTCGTGCGTCTTCAAATGTGCTCTGAACGACTTGCACAGCAAATGTCCTAGTTTATATGAGGAGCGGATGCAGAAATAGTGTCCGGTCTGAAAGCCCTTATGCCGATACCCGCGCTGCTAAGATCCGAGGGCTTACCAGTTGGTCGTGTCGTTGCCGTCGCACATGTGCACGGTCGCCACGTCCTCGAACACCTCGACGCCATGCTCGTAGATCGGCAGCCAGTGACCGACGTCCGGCTCCTCGAATGCGAGTACGCCTCCAGAGACCAGCGAATGCAGGACCGTCAGAAAGGGTAGAAGGCTTCGCAGAAGGCTTCGTGGACGCATAGCTGCCTTCTCGCCGGACGACCACTTTACTAAAAGACAGCAACGTACGACTGACTAATTTATTACCCCCCCCCCCTCCTGACACGTCGTAAAGATACGCCGCTACTTAAAAAAAGCGTCGATTTTTTTGTGTACGAATACATCATGGTTTCAGATTTTCTCTAGTTTTCGCCATTCCCCGATCCATTCTCATGGCCATAATCAAGCAATGAATGTGAAAATTAACTTCTAGTCACATTAAAAAAACAAAAACCATTATAATTAATGACGGATCAAAAAACGTAAAATCATTTTAATCAATTTTTGGAGAACGCAGAAGAAATGGAAAAGGGGGTACTTAACGTCAAGGTATGGCTAGTGTTTTCTTGGTACTTTCTTGTTGCTTCAGTTAAGTGTTTCCAAAGAACTAGCCGGAGCAAATTACAGGACTAAACAAAGATTATAATTCATCAGAATGAATAACCCAAAAAGTTTGGCGTACCCTATGCCATATGGGCTTATAACTTTAAGAAGTCCTTAACCGTCCAGCAATGTTCCTATCAATGAAGCGCATACTTACCGCGAGAAACACGAAGGTACGCAGATAGCCCGTTCGGCCACAGGACTCTTTCAGAGGCGCTTCGGTGAAGTTACCGGCCAGCGGCTTCGACTTATCAGTGCGTCAATGGGCTTCTTCCTTCACGCGACGGAACGGTTTCGACGCTCGCCGTTTTCGTATTGTACAGCGGTCTTGTTCTCGACGCGTGACAAACAAGCGTCGGTCCGCGAGAGTGGTGGTCCCTTGGAGGTCCGCTCGGAGGCGCAGTCGGCGAACGGAAGGAAGCGTCCGAGAAGAGAGAGGTGATAGCGCGAACGATCACTTCGTTCCCTCTCTAAGTGCGCCTCGCTTCCGTTAGCCGGTGGGGACGCGTGCACGGAACGCTGAAAGACTCGGATGAATAAGCATACGAAACAAAGAGAAGAATGACGGTGCATAGCCCAACGACACGTGCTTGACACGGAAGTGAAAACAGAAAGAATGAAACGACGCCCAAGTGCGGAGTGGATCAGAGTACGATCCTAAACGAAAGTACGTACGCCAGTCCGTGCCAGTGTTAATTTGAGAAGGTCTCAAGGGCGGATTCGGAAGGCGGAGTGATTTTTATGACTGAAGCCTTCCCGCAATTTTTGACTGGGAAAAATGTCAGGTCTCAAGGTCGCAAAAATTCAAATTACAGATTCAGTTACCAGCACCCGCCCTTGTGACGTGCTAACCGTCCCCGTGCCATGGGCCGCGCCGTGGAAAAAAACAAGATTGTTATTGTTGTCTTCTCAAGACAAGAGAAGGAAACACGGATTTGCACTACCACGGCTAATCATGGCACGGCAACGGAAAACTGCGAATTTCTGAGCCGTGCCGTGGGCCGTGCCGTAGAGACCCCCTCCGTGCCTTGATCGCGCATGGCACGGCACGGAGTTGAACCTCTAATTCAAATTTTTAACGTTAACTGAACACTAATTTTGAAACACATTCTCATCGCCAGAGGCGAGTCTAAGGCCGATATTGACAGAATTTCGGCGGAAACCTTTGAAAATGTAAGTCCGGTGTTGTAGCGAAGCAAAGTTGCCCAGAACTGAACGGAACGCGCAGCACGGGTCATTTGAGAGCTTAACGGGAATGGGTGAATGTTAAGCGGCACAACGGACCGGGAATGTAAATTCGCACGAATGTTCCAGCAATATTATAGACTGGATACGCCGTTGAAATCCTTACGAGCGTCCCTCTCAGCGATGTAGACATAAAATGTTGAAGACACGATCCGGGGCAAGAACGGCTGTGAGGAAGCGAATGCAGACGGAAGCGTTCAAGCAGACCGACCGACGTATGACAGCGGTACGTCGAATGACGACAAACCGACGCTCTCAAATTTCTTCGTCTAGGCGGAGGAACTTCGAGCGAGTGCAATAGTACTGAGCAGGAAGACATTCGTTCTGAGCGTATGCCTCGCATACCATACAAGCATAACACGTTAAATATAAATTATAATGTAGCGTCTTAGCTACTTATGCGGTCCGGCACTCCCATTTTGAGTCACAGCGTACAGACTTCGGTAATCCCCACCCTCTGTCCCGTATCGTACGCCTTTCCGTACTGAGACACCCCGTATCGTACTCCCTGCCGCACTTGACGGCACTGCGGAAGGCGTTGACGGCACGGCACTGCCGTTTTCCGTGCCGAACTCCACTGAAACGGCACGGAACGGCGTCAGCTGTCCGCTCGTGCCCGTTCAGTTCCATGGAATACGGAAAACGCAACGGTACACGGCACGGTACGGCCGCCGAAGTCTACCCGGTGTACTAAGTCAGCCGAAATTCTCGCCAGTATGGCCTGTCTAAGCCTAAGCCATGCTTAAGTGCGCACAAGCGCACAATCCTGAGCACTTCGATAAGCCAAATATGAGTCTTACGCCGTGCGTGTACCTCAACCGAAGCTTAAGCCTATGCCGGCAGACACCTGTCGCAAACCAGGGCCAAAACGGGCTCCTGGTGCTATAGGCTAACCGTTTGGATGAGCATCATGACCCTGCTGTATAAGCCTAGAGAGCAGGGCTCGATTCAGAGCGAAGCGTCGCTTTTTTTCTCTGGCCCGTTCTGCCCAAAGCAGGTCTGGGCATTTTTTGGGAGGATGACCGAATCACTGAAAACTCAAGGCTGAAACCGAAACTAAACTCTCGAAAAGAAACCGAAACCTGCCAGCCTTTGGTCTAAGGTTCAAAGAATACATACCTAGTTGTTATTTTGAAGCAAAGAGCAAAGTTTGGCTCGCGAAGGCCCACTCCGACCCTCCACGCTCTCAAAATCCCTCGATCGGATGAGACATTTTGCCGTTCACTGAGTTATCTTCCGTTTGAGGTGCTAGACTGTTTCCGCCGACGGGGACATCTTCGGCAGCTGTCGGGCCCGTTTTTCAGACCGCTTCCGGTCAGCTGATGATTGACGAAAGAGTGCTTCAAAGCAGCCGCGAAAGACGACACGACGCGACAAATCCATGACGGCAGTTCGAAACTCGAGAGCATAAAGAACAGAGTGCTTGCTGATGAGCGTGAGCAAAAAAACTGGTGCCTAGCTCGGGAGGCCCGTGAGAAGGAAAGCGGGGTATTGCCCCTCCAAAAATTTCGAAGTTTTTCGACATTTATTTGAGAAATTTTGCGTTGTTAAATTATTTTGAGCCCCTACTTGGTCCTTTTTCTAGCATTACTAGAGCTGAAGCGCCTTGGCTTACTCAGATGTCTTTGGATCGAAATGTAGGGCAGCCCCTCATAGAATGATCGGTACTTAGATGTTATGGCTGCTCGAGCGGAGTTGAAGTCCTTAGCTAGCAGATCTTAGGCAAACTCTACGTTTTGCTTTGGAGGTCCAGGGATAAACAACTTTCGTCATTGGAAAAGGATCGGCTTTCACCCTTGGAAAAGCAACTGGATTTTCGAAGATTGAGCCCTAAAAAGTCATGGTACGAAGTGCATGACACATACGAAGAAGCACGAGTAATCCCGTTCATTAGGTACTACATATTCGAACACACAATCAAGTATGTCCCAGCGACGAAGGCGTACCACTCGCTAGATCAAAGAGCTGTGGGAAAATTCCTGTGAAGAGGTGGCAGATGATGTAAGCAGATGGCTTCCAGCCGCCGTTCGCTGACAGCGAACAAAAACATCTCCGCCCGCCGGCAGAGCATGAAGCTCACCTGCAGATAAGTGCCTTTTAAAAGCTTAATGTACGCGTTGACGTAGCCGCGTGCTGGTACGTCATCAAAACATGTGGTCCTCCCTACGAAGGCTTGCAAGCGTTCTGACGCAGAACTTCTGCAGGGGAAGCAGGGAGATTTCCAAGTACGTTTGATGCTAAGAATGGTTTGTCCGAATTTAGATCGGAATTATAAAGGTATTTATCGTGGACCCTCTGGTGCAGAGGTCGGGCTCACTAATTTCAGGACTGAAATTTACGCCCAACGTCGAATGTCACACTTAGGCTAGCCACCTGCGGTTTATAGTTCTTCGCATTCTTCAAGTTCATGTGGACTTTTTACGTACATCAACCGTTCGTAGCGGTAATGCATGCTATCAAGCGGCAGCTCATGCTCCTAGCGGTAACCATGCTTCTATCCTGTATCGCAAGCTTTCCCATACGGCAGACCTTCAGTGTATAAGCAAGCCGCAAAGGAACCACTAGCTTTTACTTAAGATACCCCGTTTCAACATTTGACTCGAATCGGAAGACATGAATCAAATCACTCGGAAATCAACTGCGGTGCTCGTATTCGAATCTCCTCGATTCCGCCCTAAACGTCTCCAATGACGAATCTTTTCGCCGCTTAAAGACCCACGTTAAAGAGTCGCGCTTTCAAGTCGCCCATTAGCGCCAGCGCAACGAGAACCATGGAAGCTTCTTCGGGTGAAGTGCCCGCGACTATCGACTGCTTCTCTGGGGCGTAAGCAATGTGTTGTAGTCCTGAAAAGGCTACCTGACTTGCGTCAGAGACCAATGATAGGCATTTCAAAATTTGAACCGAATCCGCAGGGCGAACTATTGTCCCTGAGCAATCAGAAAGTGTCCTGAGCAGTCCTGGACACGTTATCAGAAAGTGCACCGAATTCCTTAAAACATTTTGCCCGGTTTGGAAAATTCTGTCATTTAGAACAGGGCTGGGGAATCCTGAAAATCAAACCGAGACCGAGCTCACCAAAATGGTCTGAGACTCTCGGAAAACCGAGACCGAGAGTACAACAAATTTTATTTCGGCCCGCAATAGGGTGTGGTAGGATAGTAGAGTTCGAAGGCTTCTGACTACTACTAGACCTCTTGACCTCTATTATGAAAGGTAGCCGTAAGAATAAGGCCCGCCGCATGCGACAGCAGCAAGATTTTGGTCAAAAATTTTCTTACAGAGAAAAATTTTCACTGGGCGGCGCCTAGCGGCGCCATCTTAAAGTCTCGGTTTTTCGACCGAGACCATCAAAATTTTCCAAGACTCTCGGTTTTCCGAGACCGAGACCCGTTCTCGGTCCCAGCCCTGATTTAGAACAGCCGGCAAGATGAAAACCGGATTCCCTTTTATTTGAACTTACGTTTCTTGATCTCCGGAATCGGTACAAAGCGTCCATCCGGCTGGACGAGCTCTGCCGCTGGAAACGACTTCGTCCCAGGAATGTGGTTGCCTCGAGCGCCTAAAAGACCTAGAGCTTCTTCGTCAACGTCCCTACGAGAAACATCGGTGGGAAACTGGAAATTCTTCTGCTTATTCGGAGGATGGAACAAGGCGGTAAAAAACGAGGAAAATAACAATGTTTTGTTATTTATTTTATTTGAGTGTTTGACAAATAATCTAAATTAAATTAATAAATAATAAAAAGAATACCTAAATAAGTTTCACAAAAAATAAGCGACTACCTTCGACACGGTTGCCAGCATATCCGAAGAACTCGTTGCGCGTCCGGGCGTCCAGGAAGTTGTACTGAAAAGAACGGATGTAAAAGGGCATTGTCTCATGAAGCAGACAGTCAAAAGACTGTTTCTTAAGCAAAAATGCTTGGGAAACATTAGGCAGATGGCTCGTCATATCGGTTAAAAGCCTTACCCAATATAACCTGCTCAACACGCAGTAGCCGTCCGACGCAGGCGTCGTCATCTCCTCGTAGGTTATGAGCAGCGTCGGATCGAAGCGAGCGGTCCACGTTCCAGGCTAAAACAGATTCAACGGTCGGTTGACGGCGGTGAAAACCCAAGTCTACCGTTATCTCCACTGCTGCATCATCGACTGGGAGATTTCCCGACTGCCAGGCTTCGAAGCCGCCGTTCAAGATGCTGACGCGGTTATGGCCGTAAATCTGAATGCCGAGCTCGACTAAGGTAGCAACAAATCTACACAAAGAGCTCTCACAAACAACTAAAAATACATAATAACGATAAATAAATAGTAATACATATATATTTTACAAATAACTTTTTTATTTTTAATATTTCATGTTCTTAGATACGTGACATTAATAGCACTTGGTAGAGGATTTGCAAAAAAAAACGGATTTAATAATTACCACGAGTCAGAGTTTAATAACGGCGCCCCCTGTCCCAAGGGAAAAATTCAAAATTTAATTAATTTCTGCGAGTCAAAAGTCTGATGGTGGAAAATATCCGAATAACTCGAGATTACAACGAACTGCTACCTAATAAATAACCGGGTTAAACTGTGCGATGACCTGGGGCTGAGGCCACAATTTTGATTTTCGCTTTAGATGTTCGCTTAAACAAATGTCTTTAGCGGGTCGCTAAAAAAACAAATTGTTTAAGTAGTCGTCCTGATCACCCTCGTCTTGTCGTGCTTACCCTGAACAGCGACCATACCCTCGCAGCGTAGAGCATTCCGCCGAGTGGCCCTCTCGAGTAGACGACAATGTGCTCGTTGGCGTTAATGCCGAGCCGTTGCACGTACTGCTCGAAGAGCTCTGGCGGGTACAGAGATTCACGTTCGTTCCTGGAAGCAGGCGAATGCACACTCCATGGAGACCGGCCACAAACTCAGACCGATCACGGCACACTTTTTCGTCATTTCGAGGAGCTTAAGCTCTGTGAGTACAGAAGGAGCAGTGTGTTTTCACGCCAGTTAAACATTTCGTGCACAAGTCACTCGCAAAGGACTCTGCGCTTCGCGCAGTCGGCCGATTTCTGAAGGTCGGCATTTCTACAGATAGTACGGCTGTACCGCACGATACGGCTGGTTCTGTTCAGTACGGTACGGTTGGGGCGACCGATAAGCAGTACGGCACGGCTCAGTTTTTTCCACATTTAGCACTAGTACGGCCGCACCGTACCGTACCGTCTGTAGCGTACTACATACCGTACTGTACGGTACCGAGGGCTCCAGTACGGTACGGAGGGGTCCAGGACGGTACGGTACGCCGACCGATTGCCGGTCATTGCCGATTTCCGCCGACCTCTTCGTGGCCAGCCTTATTGTCGATAATCGCAAGAGCAAATTGTACAACATAAGACTATTTTGAGATCCATAAAACCCCGAACGCACATGCCCAGTCGTAAGCGCTTACCAGCTCGGAAACGTGCCGATGTCCAGGTTGAAATGGACAGCACTCGGGATGTGGGCCTTCTGGTAGTCCACGTTTCCCTAAAACAGTTTTCACACGGAAGTCTATGCTCATGCCAGTGTACCTTGTCGGTGAGTAATCGATCCCACTGCGCATAGTACTGGCTCTTGAACTGCTTTGGGTCCGGTTTGTCCTGCGGCGCGTGCGTAGCGTCGACGAGACGAATCGAATAATTGGCCTAAGGTGCATCAAGTCTATCCGTAACACTTTTTCTAGGGCAGTGGTACCTGCAGCGCGTTACTGAGCCATTCAGGATCCACGATGATTGGTAGGCTGTCCGGCAGCGGAGGTTCAAATGGCGACACTAAACAAGGACGAAGGCATATCGAGATCTTTGCCTCGCAGCATGTTGGCGAAAATTGCAACGTTCATGTTAGCTTCATCAAAAATAGTGTTAGCAATTTCGCCTTCCTCATATGAGCTTTGCATAAAAAAACAATCATCCTCCCAGTCATGTTCTGAATAAGACGCACGTGGGCGGGGATATCCGTGAGAGGAGGAGGCAATTCTGTTCACCATGTCATCCGTAATTCGTAAGACTGTGCGTTCTCTGCTTTTCTCGACTCGGATATCGTCATCCAACAGAGAAAAAAAGGCCTTTTGCCCTATTTTCACTAGCAAAAATCAACATTCTCCGCCTAGAGCGAAAACAGCCCGCCTTTGATTTTTCCCATGGGGCATGAGAAAAAAGCGACTTACGCGGTCCGATGTATCCCGGATTCAACGAGTTTCCGCGAGGTCCGTAACCGATCGGGTCGAAGAAGAACGTCCTTGGATATTGGTACGGACCCGCTAAAACCTCTCGATTATCTCTCAAAAACAGTTCAGATTCTCAAAGCTCACAGCTTCCGTGCGGCACGAGACCGTTCGCCAGTCCCTCCAGAGGACCCGTATAGCCGGGCAGCACGACAGTGATGTTCTGGACGAGCAGCTCCGCGCCGGAGGGCAGCTGAGTGGCGACCTTCTCGACGTCGAGCATCCCCTTCATCGGGCCGCCGCTCGCTAACTGATCGAAGATTTTGTTCGACGGAAAGAGACCTTTTACCGGCGACGGCGGCAGGGGGTTAGGTGCCGGTGGTGGTGGTAGCGCAGGAGCCGTCGTCGCGTCAGAAGGTGCGTCCGAAGCGGTACCGGGAGGTCGCTGGCCTCGATAGTCAGGATTGGGCCTAAGAGGTTTGAGGTGCGTTTTCAGTACCGCAACAAAGACCCGTGCAATAAAGGTCGGGCCGTGCAGGTGATACAACTGTACCGTACTGACGCGCTATCGGTACGGAGTACGGTACGTGTGGTTCACGACAGCTTGGCTTACGGCACGGGCGAGACCGGCCAGTACGGAGTACAGTACGGCTCCTGTTATCACGATATTTAGCACTATTACGAACCGTACTAGTACCTTAGCTTATGACGCCCCGTACTGCCGTATCGTGTTGTCTGGTACGGAGTACGGCACGGTGTCGGAGCCGAACTTAGCCGTACAACGGCCGTTTTACGACGAAATTTTGCCGAAATTAGCCACATTTTGCAGTTTTTTTAAGAGTACAACTTTTGGGAATCTGTTTTCGCTGTATTTTCGTTCACTTCGTCGTAAAAATGACTGAATTAGAGAAAGGCGAGATTGTTTTAGCTCCAAAAACCCCTGACTTATTTTTCGGTTATTCTTGGGCAGGTTTACGAGTTCCTTCAGGGTCGTATTGTATGGAACTTCGCTCCTTGAGGAGCTACGCTGGTCACCCAGCGAGCACTAGTCATAACCGCTGCGCAAACGTTCTTCCACGTATATTAGTACTCACTTGTTGAAGTTCGACAACGACGGATCGGCCGGCTTGTTCGGGTCGTTCGCTTGGCTCTGGTTATTTTCGCCAGCGAACTCAGTGTGCGACAAAGTGCTTGTGGATGGTGGAACTGTTGAAGACCCTTCTTGACATCGTCCTGTGGGCATCGGCAGGCAAGCGACGGCAAAAAGAATAGCAGCGAATGTCCGCGGAATCATTTTGTTGGTGCTAAATTGTTAAAAAATAAAAGAAAATCCTAAAATTAACTTAAAATCTGTCCAATAGATCTAAATAAATCACGGACTGGCCAGGAAGAGTCATCGAAATTGACCGAGAGGCGGAAGCGACCATCAGCCGCCATAGCTCAGTCGGTTAGAGCGTGGGTCTAATAAGCCCAAGGTCGCAGGTTCGACCCCTGCTGGCGGCAAATATTTTTGCGACTTGCTCCCGTCAATTTTTTAATTGCCTGCAGTCTTCGCGCATAGCTTTAGTTGCGGTGCACGACCTCACCCATCATTATTTCTCAGGACATACATACTAGTTCGCAGACTGGGAGCTTAGTGCGGAGGGTAGACCCTAGTCTTGTTTAGGCTTAGGCTTAGTGCTTAGGCTTAGTGGACTTAGGTGCTTAGGCTTAGGAATGCGTAAAAACGTATTTACGAATCGTTTTTATGGGTGCGGAATATGGGTGAGGAGTTGTCCTGGTGAGGAGTTGTCGGGCATCCTTTAGTTGCTGTTCTTACCGTAAATCCTCTAATTATAGCCCCCCTCTAATTATCGCCCCCCTCTAATTATGGCCCCCTTTGGACAAGAGCAAAAAAATTATGGCCCCCCCCCCTCTAATTATGGCCCCGGGGCTATAATTAGAGCCACTGGAAATTTAAAGCTGTTGAGAAACATTTGACTTGCCTGGATAACATGTTTTCTCAACGTTTTATAGCATGGGGAACATTCTTAGATAGACTTTTATGACACAAAAAAATAAACTTTTTTAAACTTTTGCATCGTCTCTGGGGAAAACCAAAGGGGGGACCCTTGGGCAGTCGGATGGTTGGTGCCTCCCAGATATGGTAAGCCGAGGGAACACTGCCATTACACGTTTTAAGTCACGTAGAATACTATGGGATATTCGCCATTGGCCGATTTTTTGGCAAAATTTCCTCAATTTCCCGCGGGCCTTCGGCCCGCGAATTGGCAAAATAATTAAGGCCCCCTCTAATTATGGCCCCCCTCTAATTATAGCCCCCTTTGGAGCATAGCGAAAAAATTATGGCCCCGGGGCTAAGGAACTCGTAAACCTGCCCAAGAATAACCGAAAAATAAGTCAGGGGTTTTTGGAGCTAAAACAATCTCGCCTTTCTCTAATTCAGTCATTTTTACGACGAAGTGAACGAAAATACAGCGAAAACAGATTCCCAAAAGTTGTACTCTTAAAAAAACTGCAAAATGTGGCTAATTTCGGCAAAATTTCGTCGTAAAACGGCCGTTGTACGGCTAAGTTCGGCTCCGACACCGTGCCGTACTCCGTACCAGACAANTGTTGCAACATCACGTCACACCTCAAATGATAGCTCTTCGTTTGCTGAGTACGAATTTATTTTGAATCTTTAAAGGTGCAGCATTTGGGAATGAGATACTCCCCACGTTGTCTTCCCTCGCCGTTAAGAACATTTCCTAGACGCGCGGCGCGCGAAGCGCGCCAAGCGGCTAGTTTGAATAGATAACGACGAATCAAGTCTTTTAAGACGAAGAGAGAGTCCTGCGGACGCAAAAGAAAAAAGTTACGAGCATTTAAAATTTTAAAATTTCCCGAAATTCATCGATGGCGAATTAGACCCCCGGGGGGGGGGGGGCGGGGTGTTTATTAGAGAAAATACGGTAGCCTTTGGCGCACCACATGGACCCATGGTTCAGCCGCTTGTTAAACCCTTGCGTCGAGACTACTTGAGTATGGGGGTTACCTGTCAGGGGGCAGGGGTAGCTGGACTAGCCTCAGTATGCGGGCTGGGGCAAGAAGTTTACTCCCTCTGTAATGCTGTTCGTACAAGATGTCTGAAGGTTTAGAGGGTTTATATATTGTATTTAGGAATGAACCCCATCCCGCCACGCACTCAATTGGAGTTAACTCCGCCCATAATGACCCTAAAAATGTTGAGCCCCACCCCTAATGAGGTGACCTGCCCTCTACTCAAACAGTACCCTTACATATACTGGATGACGACAGGACTTCGCGAAGGCACTCGATTAAAAAAAAACGTGGCAAAGAAAGACATCGAACACACCAAACGTCGCAAAAAGCGTAGACGTCCGCATTAGCGCCGGAAGAACGCGCGGGGATATCGATGACACCCGGCTGACATCGACCCCAATACGCCGGAACCTGGGCGTCAAAGGGGATAAAGGAGGACGATGAACGGACGCTTGGCCATTCGGCCCAGTCAGCCGGGAGTCGACCGCCTTGTTGGCCTGCGACAATAGCCTTCGTGCACACGGACGGTCCCGGAAGCGCTCCAGCGAGACGCCTCAATGGAGACGCTCTTCAAACAGCGTCCGCTTTTGTTCGCGCGCGGGAAACGCGATCCGCTAAGTGGGTCTTATCGCGTAAATAAGTCCCGCTAAGCGTGGTAGTGCGGGCAAAAGAGAAAGATAGTCCCTTAGGTTTATCCAAGCAAGCGTTCTCAGAAAAACCCTATAGGGGGCACGAACGCACACACGCATGAACTTGGCCATGGCTAGAGACGGGCGGGCTGTCCCGACACGGGACCAAGATTTTGGGCCCGGACTCCCACTCGGGCCGACCCATTCCGACCTCTGACCACGCTGCAAGCGACAGGAAACGACTTTTCGTGGAAATATGAGGTTTTTTACTGAGAATTTTTCTGGTGGCACCTAACGGCGGGGCCATTCCTACCCATGCGAACGTCACGTTTTTTTCAGGGCTATTTCTGGGAGGCTTTGCACAGTTACGCATTCGGCTTGAGTATTCGGTGTATTTTTAGATTCTGTTTTCGGATTAAGTTCTAAATTCCGGTTCAGATCCGGCTTCGGGGCTCGAAGTACGCCCAATCATAGTAAGCACTCTGAGCGCTCGCCTGCAACCAAACTAAACCGCGACAAAACCAAAGTTAAAACTCTTGGAGTTTGCAGCAAAAACGGCGGGCACCACAGGCCTCGCCTAGTACGAAAACCCATTAGGGCATAGTTTTCTGACCGTCGTGGCCCTAACCGCGACCAGCCCGACCCTGGTACGGAAGGTGAATGGATCACGACAAAAGCCCTAAACAACGCGCAGAACAGGTCAATCTTGCCAGGCGACTTAGTCCCTGCCACGTGAAGCGGCCCTATATTCCTCTGCGGATTCCTTTGCAATGCGCGTTGGACTTAAGCAGTTTATTGCATGCATCCCGGAAGGGCAACACCCCTCTGTGCAAATGGTAGGAAGTTTGGTAATTACTGCTTCTTCCTCGAGGCATAATACTGCTCGGACGTACGACGCTGAGTGACTCCAGCCTGCTTCGGCTTGAGGACGAACACAGCCAGCTTCGTCTTCGGTCCCGCCTTGCTTTCGCTTGCCTTGCTCTCGTCATCGGAAGACGACGAAGTGTCCGTAGTTGTCGACTTCTTCGACTTGCGGTCGACGCTTGACCGCTTGTGGTCGACGCTGGCTCGCTGCTGCTCCTGGCTGGCGCGTCGCTGAAACGAAAAAGACGTGCTTCTCTAGACACATCAGATGTCCTTTTCAAAAGGCACGCTTTATGCGAAATCTTACTTCGAACATGTCCGTGATGTCCGTCACGTTGCGAACCATGTTGTTCACCAGCTGACTATTCCACAGCGCTTTCTCTTGCGGTGAAAGGTTGCGCTAAATTCATGAGGTTCACAAAGCAGAGAGATCTATCTTGAGACGTGGACAAAACCTTTTTGGCGCTAGGCGTGCTAGTCCGCCCGCAAATCCGAAATGAGAGTAAAAAAATCCGAAAACTTTGTTTTCCGAGTGCGCCGGGGAGTAGTAAACTCTCCTTCTTTTGATGGGCACAGGAGCCTTCCTACGGTCAAAATACACAAATGCTTGCATAAGCCGAGCTTCGAATAAAATGCGGCCTTAAAGTGCACCGAAACAACGGTTGACGTCATTTGTTTAACGAATTCTACGTCCATTGGTCTAGATAACGTTGTTGCGCTAAATTTAGAAGGCGGTAGTCCTAAGCAAACTAATGCCCTAAGAACGGAAGAAACTTTTAGGACTACGGAATGTGAGGCTCCGGAAATCTACGGTGGCGGTAAAAGCCTTTATGGCCGGTGGTAGCTGAAGCCAAATCAATTAACGCTCACGTTCGCAACTTACCTTCCTGTTTGGCGGGACGTTAATGTACACGTCGCCTTGCTGCTTCTTCCGTCCATGGTCGGCCTCTTCATAGACGACCTGCACGTGTTGGCGGTGGTCAAGTATCGTCTGCGTCACTTTAGTGCGATGCGCTGTCATTTGTGCGAAGCTTCTGGAAACCGTGAACTGAAACTTGTATAACGGAGACTGCAGGGTGAAGAACAAAAAGCGTCGCAAAGCCCGAAGGAAACGAGAAAATCATAGCTTAAGACGCTCGGCCGCCTAACGCTTATTTAACGACATGACAGCATCGCGACGACACCCGTCCTGGCCCGAGTCGTCAGCTGGCCGAGATTCGTGCAGTTATGGGTCGTAAAACGCATTAACGCAGGAAAACGAGCGAGTAAGGCACAAAACATGTGTTTGAACTAGGCAGTCGGATTAGAAGGTAGCGGAAGTACTCTGCACGTCATTGGGTTTTGCAAAGATAAGAATCACCAAATGTAATTCCCAAAGATCTGGTTAGTTTAGGCGAGGGAGAACATTAGAGGGAGAGGTTTTAGCGGTTAATTATTAGCGTG
This sequence comes from Aphelenchus avenae, assembly GCA_020875895.1. NCBI lineage: Eukaryota > Metazoa > Nematoda > Chromadorea > Rhabditida > Aphelenchidae > Aphelenchus > Aphelenchus avenae. The sequence continues at coordinate 224,770 of JNEY01000193.1, forward strand.
ACACCGCCTCCACGAGTCGTCAACGCTGCAAACCTGTGTATAGCCTGAGAATTTGCATGACCTTCCCTCTACCCCGAACTAAATGTTTGGCAGCCAGTCTTTGAACTCCAGAGAAGTTCGCGCAGAGTGACCCGCTGGCAGAGAGCTCAACGCTAGTTGTATGCCAGAACGCGACGCTCAAAACTGTCGTTGCAGCTACGTAGCAATGGGACATTCACTGCTACGCAGCACAAAATTCTTGACCCTGCACCGAGGTCGGACCCTTAGGACAAATCTTGCAACAGGGAGTCTCGACATAATTGGAGGCAACAACGTATTTTGGTGGCCAAAAAGTATTTTTGAAGCGCTCGACAATTTGGAGGCAAAATTAAATTTACTTTCAATGCTTTTATTTCATACTCAGTTTGTCGAAGACGAAACCCTGCTGCGGATGCTTTTTATAAAGGGAAAACGAAGCCATTATCTCCACATTTCACTAGCACAAACCGACGTCGATGGTAAACGTGACTTGGACAAAAATGATAATGTGAAATCGAAGCTTAAGTTTCCGTTCCGAGAAGCCTGCCGGTCGCTCGATTCGACGCTGTGATTCAGACGCCACCAGTTGACTAAGCATCATCGTTCCGCGTTCGGCGCCTCATTCCATGAAGCGAAAGCGCCGTGACGCAATCGAAAGTATCATTTCAGTATGTCTTGAGTCGAAATCACGGATGAAAGTGAAAATATTTTGAACAGGGAAAAGATGTGTGACTGAACCTTCGAGAATTCCAAGCAACACGGAGCTTAAGACGAAGACCGGGACGCTTGGAAGAATAACACCGGCCAGCACCCTCGGCTCGAAATAGTAGTGGTTTTCCCTAAATCGTTTTGCCCGATAGCGTTAAACAGGTCGAACCCGAGCAAGACGGCATCGAGGTTCGTCCCGAATTTCGGTTCTCGCCCCGATCCCTTATCAGCGTCCCGATTTTTGACCCGATCTTCGTCGTTGAACCACTCTGGCCTGAAGCCTATAGTCAACACCCAAAGTAACGTTTACATCAAGTCTGAAAAAAGTGATTCTGTTACTAACCAACACTGTCCGTCCCGTGTTGTTCCCAAGACAGACCCTCATTTTTCTGCATTGAAGTCGTTCTTCTGTTTATTCCCTCCATGAATGCTGTCTCGTGACGGGTAATTTGTTGCATTTTTGTGAATTACGTCGCATCGGAAACAATGCGCCCTCG
>JNEY01000193.1:247422-258373 GCA_020875895.1 Aphelenchus avenae
TATACCGTATTTTTTCGATTAGAGCCCCACCTTGAATAGAGCCCCACCTCGAGTAGAGCCCCCTCACCCACCGCTTGCGAAGAATACAGCCCCACCCTTAAATAGAGCCCCATCTCGAAATGAGCCCCATCGCCACTACGTGATCCTTAGAGGTGAGACGTAGCTTTCACGGAAAGCTACCTTCCAAACTGAATACAGCTACTGTGCGTTATAGTGCTCGTACACTACGTCAAGCCGGTGCCATCTTTGAAGACCTTTTTTTATCGTTTTTCTGACGAAAATGCTTGAATTTCGGTCAATTTTTCTGTTATTGCTAGGTTATTTTCGCCAACGTTTGCCCTTGCGGCTGGCGTCCGAAAATTAGAGCCCCAGCCTTAAATAGAGCCCCACCTCGAATAGAGCCCCCTCTCGCTGACCTTACGAACAACAGAGCCCCTGGGGCTCTATTCGAAAAAATACGGTAGATGCAAATTGCATAAACCCATGAGCCCCCCATGCGCCTGTCAGAAGCTTTGACCACCCTTACCCCTTAGTTCACCCTTGAAACGCTTTTGACCCACCACCAGTGAAGTTTCAATTCCAGTTTCGGACCTGGAACTGCTAGGTCTTCCAGTTACCTTGAGTGGAACTGGATTTAGACTGCAACTGATGAAAATAGCCTCTTAATGGATACTGGAACTGCATGTTTCAGTTCCACGATTTTGGGAACCAAAGGTGGACCACGCTTTTTTTCCTCCAGAACGTCAACGTGCGGCAAGAAACGTTGTACTCAGGGGCAGTCACTCAACGACAAGCTGATGGTCTGTTTGAACAACTACGTACTGGTCTTAAGCGTATGACAATGCACGGCTTGCCATCAGAAGCACACATTTGCTGGAATGTACCTCTTTTGCTAGGTCAGAAATAGTTTCCTGTTGGAACTGAAACTGGAACTTAATGCAAAAAGTTCTGTGGGGAACTTTATGTAGTGGGAACTGGAACTGAGACTGCTGGATTTTGGACGTAATGGAACTGGAACTCGAACTGATGAAGATAGGTGGAACTGCTACCTCACTGACCACCATCATTGGCCGCTAGTACCCGCCTCCTTTTTAGTACCGGCAGGTTTTGCAAAGCCACATGAAATTACGTACAACATTTTAGTTGAGCTTCATGGAGAATGACTGGATAAAGGAAAGCCTTGGAAAGGATTAGTGAAGGTTAGCCCACAACATGTTTATTCTAAGCCTTTTTAAAATGGCATTAGTCAAACGTATTTGCTTAAAAAGGTCACCGTTAAGGTTCAGCCTCTTCTTGCACGTCCGCATTTGCTGCTCCGCCAGGCGTCGCATAGCAGCAGTGGCAGAATCCATCACGACAGTGCGGCATGGCACCAAAGGAGCAGAAATCGTTGCAGGCATTCGAGAATCCCGAGCCAGTGCATTCTTCAGTGGTCTCCTTGCAGTCTGCGAATAGAACTTTTGCGTCAGTTGACCGCAGAAGAATCAGAAATGCGAAGAGAAGCAGGAAAAGCTTCGTCATCGTAGCAATTGGAGCGCTTCCGGCGACCGTTCGCCAGCTGTCATACCCGTCCTCTGGGGAGTTTTCTCGCTCGCCAACATTTGTGGCTAACCCTCGCCGAGTTGTTTTGGATGCCCCCACGCGTGTCAACACTATGCAAATCCTGACGGATACTGCGAGGGCAGTGCCACGTCATGAGTGGGAGAAACTAACTAGGACCGGCGACAGAGTGCAAGTTTCCCGTAGGATGTCGTCATGAACATACGACGAAAATAAACAGGTCGGCGGTGAAAAACATGTGGAAAATGTTCCTCGCATTTTTAAACTTCAAGCAAAGAGTAGAACTGCTAGCTCGAAGAAAGTTTCTTACTCCCGGGCTTTTATACACTGAAGAGCTAGCGTATGTCCGAAACATCCACTTCCCCACATTTCAAGATACCCACATAACATTGGTATCATTCGACTATTTATTGACGCTTCGCTGCTCTGCCTACGCGTATAGGCAAACGAGGGTGGTTTGCTTGTCCTTCGTCGAGGACGTCAAGCCATGAAGCACTATGTTAGCGCTAAACGTCCCGTGCGCACGCTATGATCGGGCGAATTTGATCAAAGTACTCACGAACGTAGACTACATTTTGACAGGAAAAAGGAACACGTGTACCGCGGACCAAAAGCCAGGCAAAAGGCGACATGTCAAAATCTAGGCTTTTTTGAATCCATTGCTTCTAATGAGAGGAATAGCCAAGGTCAGCCAGCTCTCAATTATAATCAGGGGAAAGCATAAAAGCTCTTCCCTGACAGTTATCAAGTGCGATGAAGAAAACTAATGCGCCAGACAAGCGACACGAATCCATATCTGAATACAAAACCTCAGGCCGTTTGGCATAGCTCACACGCTTAGCGTGATCCCGGCCGGCAAACAGTCTTAGACAAGTGTGCCAAGATTTTTATGGTAAGGTATTTCCATGGAGTACGCATGTTGCTGCAGTAATGGTCCAGAATTGGGCTATGCTAAACAAAGATCTTGAGGGGACGTCCGGAATTTGTTAGTTTACCCTCCCCCCCCCCCCCCCCTCCGCCTTCCTGTAAATGTCGCATGGCTTTCACCTAAATGAAGCACCTAAACCGCGTGAAGATCAGGCTACTTTTGGGCGACCTCTAAGGGAGTGTGTGCACCGTAATTTAGGCGCGACACCCCCGTACGTGCTGTTTCGTTTCGCGTTTCGATTTTTTGATTCGTTTCCAACTCCTTGCTCATTTACACCTGATATCGGCCTTGTCGTCAATGCCAGCGTCACTGGTAAACCAGAATCGGATACCTAAGCACCTGTCAGTAGCAGACCCAGTCGACGCGTCACGGGTTGGACTGAGCACTAGGGGGAACCGATACGTTAAACGTTCAACACTGATATTCTTTCTTGTGGAGCCAAAGCCCCATGACAAGAATTCGTCCTAAAGGAATTCAGCTGCGCACGTCGAGCGCTAAGCTGAAAGCGGTAATACACCTGCTAGTGGAAGTACATAGACTTGCACTGCGTCAACGAGCGCTCTATGGCATTTCGCAGTGCTGCCGATGAATTTTTCAAAGAAGTCCTGGCAGAAGCCAGCGCCAAAATGCACGAACCGTGTCGCACCTGTTTCTGGCAGGTGGAAAAGTGGCAAATTCGAAGCTAGTTGGGAGAACTGTGTGTGACGTCGCAACAGTCCCCAGTCTCGCAACCGCATGCTGCTAGGAAATGGGCACTGTTCCATAATACTTTGGTAAGAGTGCGTCCGCCATAGTAAGTAACAAGACGAACTCACGACGGTAAACACGGTAGTACCAGCCAAACTAAATTATTCGGCATTTTGTTTTGGTATTCCTTTGTTATTTAGCTATTTGCTTTTAGCGAGGGCCCACCTGCTTTCGCACGTAAGCAGTCGCTTCTCTCACTTGTTTTTGGAATCCACGCGGTGTCTTCGGCAGCCCCCTTCATCAGAACATGGCATGGCAGAAAATGCAGTATTCGTCTCTTTTTTGTATATTCTTACACGTACCCGGAGGTGATTTCCTCATTGATGGGTTTGTGAGCGTGTACTGAGCATTGTCCATTCCCTCGCGAGTGGTTCTTGTCCCTGGAGCTTTGCCGTCGCGAGGGCAACGGCGCATTCTTAGCGACAACAGAGCCTGCAAAGGCGTTGACTTACGTTGAAATTCAGTGTCTCAGTTTCCGCCTCTGTTTGACGATGGACGTGACCACCATGTCGGCAGTGGACGTCACCACGATGGACCCCTTCGAGGAGGCCGTTTTGACGAGGAACCTTCACATCTACGACATCGTTCTGGTCGTCATTACCTACCTCGATATCGTGACGCAGTGCTACGTCATCGTCGTCATGGTCCTCGCGACGCCGGAGAAAATGCGACAGTACCGCTTCTTCATGATGCTCTACACGGTATGCAGATTTTATATTTCATCTCATGAACCAGCGACACCTTAATGATAAACCGTGTTCTGTACGGTAGCAATATTACAGGTGGGGTCGGCCAGTACGGAGTACCGTATGGCTCAAATTCTCTCGGACCCGCAATAATACGGTCCTTACTAGTACCGTGCCGTACCGGACTACGCCCCGTACTGGTGTGCCGTTTCCGTACGGTACGGCAGTATCAGAGGTACCGTACGGGCGTACCGTACTGTACTGCACGGTACTACTGCGTACGGTTGCGGTCATTACGGTTCAGGAGTGGGTCAGCACAGTGCACCTGAAAATTCGGATTTGTGGGCCTCTTCGCGATTTTTTAAACAATTTTTTAGCTGTGCGATTTGTCCTTCGCCATCATGCTCGGCATCGCAATTCATCCAACGCCTATTTTGAGCATCCCCTGCGCCGCTTTGAGGGGCGTCTTCCAAGCTTTCGACCGTCACGTGGCAAGGCTTGCGGTAAGCGGTATAATTATGATGGGCTAACTACTAGTTTCTTTGCCTTTTTCGTCGGTGTATCTTTGTATGACAAAAAAGAGAATCGTCAAAAAAGAGCAGATAAAACTTTTTCTGAAAACTGGATTAAAAATCATAATTTTTATTCTTCAACTAAATTCTAAATAAAATATTATATATTTTTGTTAAGTACAAAAAAACTTCTTAATAGTGAAAATACGTTCTATAAAAATATTTTATCAAGTTGGAGACGAGAAGTGTTTTTTTTTCCAAAAAAATAAACGCAAGCAATTTAGTGGTCCCTTGCTCTGTTCTGCGGAACTGCCGTTCTCGCGGCACAAGACTACTGCATTATTTACCGAGGCGCTGTTGTTTGGCGTGAAGGGCGCTACCTTTCGAAATTGGTCACGAGGACTTCGAAGCTTGTAGCGGTGACCGTAATCTTCTTCGTTGCATCCCTTAATGCCTTTGTAGGCTACTTCCTGGCATCGCCAGATAAGGTAGGCAAGAACAGAAATCCAATGCCTTGCAGTGCCAGGAGGTCTTTGGCGAAAAAAAACACTTGGAAAACGGAAATAAAGACTAGAAAAACCTTCCGCAGCCGTACCGTACCATGTTCTGTTCCGTGCCGTTTTTCGGCAAAATCCCGTTTCGTACTGGTACGGCACAGAGTACGGAATAGGGAGGGTCAGTACGGTACGGATTGGTCAGTACGACAGGAGTACGGTACGAGGAGGTTAGTCTGATCTGTCTTCGGACGACATTCCTGGGCCTTCGAGGAATCCTTGGAATGCGTGTATCGTACCTGGGTGCTGTATCATTCCGATTCCATAAATGGCCGTCCCGTAACGTTACGCACATCTATGGTGCGTATAACCCTCTCCAAAAACTAGACCCGCAAGCGCGGAGATGGATCCTAGACTTCCAAGACTCCGTCAAATTCTAGTATACACCTGAAGAGCACCCGCAAATTCGCATCGCAACGAACCCAGGCAGCGACGCGTACGTCTGCGTCTCCTTAGCTAAGTCGCCCATTTTCCCGCTGCCCGTCATTGTACTTCCTGGCGCCGGCATCGCTGAGGTGGTGTTCTACGGTCTCGCGCTGGCGACGGTTATCTACATTAGGAAGCACTCGTCGGTGCTGCAAATGTCTGAACGATCGAGAAAGCTCAACATTCAGCTGTCGCTTTTGCTGCTAATGCAGGTAAGTGCACTCGTTTACAGACGAAAGCGCTCGGTGAAAGGGAAACTACTTAGCTTACAGCAGAATCGCGATGCATAGCAAGACAGAGAAATTCCCAAGAAAAACTGCTTTTCATACAATCGAATTTCGCCTCCCTACACTCTGAGGCGATGGGTGTCGTACAAAAGCCTCATGCATGAATAGGCTGCGAGAAGTTACGTAAAACTTGCGAGTGCCAGCATCTAACATAATGTAAAATACATGAGATCCTAATCTTCCAAAAACAGGTTGCATGGGACACCGTTGTTACTCATGCTCTAGCGCCATGATGCATGTAGGAACGCTACGATCCATGTAGTGCTACAAGGAATTGAGCAACGCTAAGATGCATGCGGTAGCACTAAGCTGGGTAGCGGTATAATGCATGCGTTAGCGCCTAAATCTGTCTAAAATCGGGATACTGAATTTGCTTAACTACGGGGAATAGGGTAATGCCCGGTAGTGGCGCAAGCCAAATCCATCAGTATCCAAGCAAATTCAAAACTGACGGCATACCAATCGTTTTGAACCCGTCCGTTGTCCGCAAATGCCTGCTTTTAGACCACGACTCCAATCCTCAGCATCTTCATACCGTTTCTTATCATCATTGTGCCGACCCATTTTGGATTTATCACGCCTCCGTGGATGCAAATGACTGGCTACACCATCTTTTCGCTCTTTCCGCTGATCAACGCGATTCTAACGATCGTCTTCGTGAAGCCCTACAGAGAGTTCACGATTCGTCGGCTGACGCAGTCGCTCACGAAGATCGGCGTCACGGGCCGCGGAAGCGTTGTATGGGTGGACAACCAGCCGAGCAGAAGCGGCAACGCTCCGTCCGTGAGCACTCAATCCGCCCGCCGTACTCGGCACAGTGTAATTTGAGACTTTGCCTTTTTTGTCTTGATCTCTGAAGAGCAGTGGAGTTGATGCGTACATTGTTGGCAGCTCAAAAGGGACAGATTAAGCGTAGGAATGTGCTATAATTTCTGTAAAGAAACTCGAAACTTTGACCTAAAAAATACGCGCATGTGATAACGAAAACCCCTTTAAACGTATTTGGTATAGAAATGCGCGAGACCTAGGGAAATATAAATAGGCACAGGACTATGCAAGAATCGCAAGGACTTTGACTGCACCTGTAGGTCCAAAAGCTTAAATCGCCGTGGCGTCTGATGTCAGTGCCCAAATGTCTCAACTCAAAGGTGTCTCGAAATGCCGACATTTCCTTAGAAGATTGGATGAGTTGGATTCCGTGATGCAATACCAGTCGGAATTTTGCATTTGGAATCGCGTAAGTATTGGCAGGACGCCTGCGAGCATGTTCTTGTGCGCTAGAGTGCATGTATAGACGTCGGTAATGCGAAAAGAGCTAAAGTTTGTGTTCTTTTGCCTGCAGCGGATGTGATACTCAACGCACTTCGCCGCTTTGGCGGTAAGCAGAATGCAGGGGAGACATATCCTTTTTGCAGCTGCGTACTTTTCTTTTTCACCGCGTGTTTTAGCCGAAGAAAGAACTCCGAAAAATCAGCCGTAAAAGTGCTTATGTCTGAGGTTCAGGCTGAGGCTTTCTTGCTACAATACAGTGAAATACAAAATACATTTCTTGTCATCTGGTTAGTTCGACACATCAGACATTGCCCAACCGCTTTTAGTTTGAACAGTACCATGTCGTACACGCGAGAACTATATGGTGGGCATCAAATAGCGCTAGACGCGGCTCTCATCATATCAGATGCTTCGTAAAGTCGCTCGCGTTCGGAACGAAGGGAGCAGACAAGAAGGACTGAACGATAATTAAAACATCATAAAAGACGCGTCACTGATAACAACGATTCAGGTCCGTTACTCTGTTCCATCCAGGAGTATTTAAACGCGGCATTTTGAAACAGCATGAAGCAAAAAAGACTGGTTGGCAAATGTTTTTCCTACGGCGTCCAAATATGACGTCGTCACTCCTGCGCATTCTATGTTTTTGTACCAGCATCGCAGGAGCGTGCGGGCTGTCCTGTTATCAAGGTACGTTGACGATACAAACCTCTCCTGGAACATAGGTGCACGGTTTTGATTCTTAGGCCAACTTTTTTCTTAGACCCACAAAGAGGCTGCCACGGCTTAGGCTCGAATTAGGACTTAGTGCAGCTCTAGTAGGTTTACACCCGTGCTTGAACCTTGGATTTGGCCGGGTTTTTGCGAATCTTACATTGGTCTTTAGGTTCCGATAGTGGCGTAATTTGGGTCCGGTCAGGGGGGGGGCGCCATGGTAAACGGGCACCCTTACCTATTTTCGGCGCCGGCCGAAGGCGAGTGCCGAAAATATGCCTTGGTCTTCCCTTTAGTAGTTTTCCGAAGTGCAGCCTTTTTGCCCCAGAGCGGTCTCTAACACTGATTCTGGCGTGTTTATACACAAAGCGCCGCCAAAAAGAGTTTTTGGGCTTTTTTTGGAATCAAATTCACCGAAAAATTCAAGGCCTCGATGGTTTTTGAGTCCCGAATATCGGGCCTGAAACGCTATTTTTGCACAGTTTTCGTCGACAAATGTGTAATTTTACTTAAAGTTAAAGTAACATCGTGTATTTGTGCAGTGTCATTGGCTTTAAGCACTATAATTAGATCGAAATGAGTCGGTTCACGTCATAGTCGTAGACCTCTGGTAAATTTTGGAGGAGTACCCATAAAATTTCCGATTTTTTGTTCGTCAGCGCCGATCGGGCTCAATGGGGCCGGGCCGGGCTTAGAAATTTATAAGCCCGGTCGGGCCGGGCCTGAGGGTCGTCGGGCCGGGCCGCGCCTAGGATTTTTTTCCGGACCGTGAACACCCATGAGCGCCAACCTTTAAAAATGGTCTTATATAATCAAAAATCTAGCGCTTTTCGGACACTTCCGACAAAAAATCCAAAATTTGTCCGGTTTCAAACGTGGATCGACCGAGTTATGGACCGCTGGATCTCTCCTGGCGCAATAATTGCTGACAAACGCATCGACTAGTCCCTCGACGAGTAGGTTCTTACGTACTATGCAGAGAAGAACAAAGAATAATTCAAACGAGCGCCCCATTAATTTTTTGACGTCCGTCACGGATGTGTTCCGTTTTTTTACGACGGAACTGGATCAGGGCCACTTTGTCACCCTTTACCCGTTCCATATTCTGTGCCGGTACGAAAAACCGAGAACGTCACAGTCCGGAGCAGGCTTGTGTGCTCGTGGATCCCGAGGTGGCCCTCATGTCTCGGCCGGTTTAAACCGGTAAAAGGTGTCCATCCACCCTGAAGCGAGTACTAAGCAATTTAGGGGGGGGGGGGGAGAGATCGTTGCGTATGATGACCTAAAATACGTGGAGGGGACCAAGTTAAATTTTTTTAAATTACTTTATACAAGCCGGACCATAACACCCTTTACGCGCGGGGATAAAACAGATCCGGCACGATATCCGGGGGTGTAGGGGGTCCAAAAGTAGACTGCCCCCCACCCGTGTATCGTACCAGGATCAAAGGAAAAAGTGATCCTTGCATATTATCCGGGGGAGGGAGGTGGAGGCGACTTTCGGACCCCCTAAACCCCTTAATTCCCACACCCGGATATATTCCCCCTCCGGATATCAGAAAAAGGATCGGATAAAACTGCTTCCAGTCGATATTTCAAAACACGACTCCCCGTATCACGTGACCCCTGATTTGCCTCATATTCTCGCAGTGATTCCACTGAGGTTTAGTGACTGTGACGGCTCTTTTGCGTGTAATGCTACCGGTGTGTACTCAAAGCCGACGGAGAGCAAAACCCTGTTCACGTACTGTTGCGCGACGGACAACTGCAACCTCGTGATCCCTAACAAAGTACCGAACCCCATCTCGACAACGCCAGCGGCCGGACAGCCTACCACTGGTCATTCCTCTTCCGGGCACTTGTGCCTGCCAAACACGTCTGTCTTTGCTGTTCTTGTAGCATTGTTGCTTTTCCACTGAGAGGTCACTTTTGTCTTCCAAGGCACTCATTGTTTTTGATTCTTTTTATTTACCGGATAAAACCGCTAGTCAGCAGATCATAGACCAGCATTGTATAATTGTACTATAAAGCGGGAAACGTATTTTGAGAGCGTGCAGAAAATACTCTAGCCGAACCAAGCGCTTTTTGGACCCGAGGTAAGGAGGGACTAAGGCATAACAAACTTTCAACATAATTATATCGAAGAAGCTCAAAATTTCTCTTTGGCGGCGCCTGCGGCGGCCCATTTTAGGCTAAAACTCTTGATATTTCTCGCTCCAAAACAATAAAACCTTAAATTTTCGATGCTTTTTACGCCATGGAAGTTAGAAAACTCCCTTTAGTGCGCCGAAAAATAGGAAAGGGTCCCCTTGATAGCCCCCGCCCCCCCCCCCTCCCGAGGGGTCCTAGGTTCGTCCTTGACTACAAAAAGTTTCTAACGCCAAAACCACAATAAAATTCCAAAACGAAGAGATAAATGTCCGCTGCAGGCGATTTCAACTGAATTTTTGGCGAAAATTTAACAAACGTAGCAAAAATTTGTTCTGGCGGCGCTTAGTGGTGGTCAGCATTGGCCTGACCCCCCTTGTTCGCACTGGTTAGATTTGGCATGAACCCCCTCCCCAAGTCAGGCTACGCTCTCTCTGGAAAATAAGAAATAAAATGTAGGTGAACCCGGACAGGTCAATTACTGGACGTACGTGAAAAATGAGCCATAAGAGTAAGCAAGGACGTCTACGTCGCTCGGCAACTTAGCGGTCGAAGAGGCATCCTTTGGGCCCAAAATTGCGGTCCAGATAAGCCCCTGCGGAGGGAGGGGGGGGGGTGCGTACTAAGACTAGAAAATTTCAGCTTCAATCTTCTGTCTTCGGCGTTTTTCGACTTCGATCAAAATTCGCCGAAGGAACCAAAGCTTTTCGATGGTTTTCATAGGCTCACCGTAGACGATACCAACCGAATTTTAGTCGAGAATGACATTTTTTAGTGAAGTTTGCTCGGCTGGTGCCTAGCCGAGGGCCATGTCGGCTGACGTTAGCATCATGTGTTTTCTGGGCCCTTTTTATGAACGTTTTGCACAGCTTCGGCACTTTGGCTTCGACCTTTTTTGTGTTTTTTTTTCCGGTTTCCCCTTCAAATGTCACCTTCGCTTCGGCTTCGGCTTCGGCTTCGGTCCCGGGCCCGAGCGATCCCAGCCCAAGTAGTTGCAGCTACTACGACTGGTAGAGGTGCCTTCAAGACGTTACGTCACGCCCTCATCATGATCATCTGCCCGACATCTCCAACACAAAGCATATCAGGCGCAAGAGGTTCTAGGCCAGGCTTCGTA
>JNEY01000194.1:29062-42928 GCA_020875895.1 Aphelenchus avenae
CGTGTCTTCGGGCCGTAATAACGTACGGTACAAACCTAGTTCGTCACGAACTCGTAATAAAATAGCATGAAAGTCAAAGTCCGTGCCGTACTACCGCGTACTGGACCACCTATCAGTCCCGTACTACCATACGATAGTGACCCCTGTACCGCATTGCTAGTACGCCTGCGGTACGATACAGGCCGTAATACGGGACGGCCGGTACAGTACGACCCGTACCGACCGTACCGTACTGCCGTACTGAACCACTACCGGTACCGTACTGGCCGCGCACTGTGCTGCCGTACTGGTAGTACGGCTACAGTACGCTAAGGGACTTTACACACTACCATTGCCGGTCTTTACTTTCGAAGGACCAAAGAACAAGTTTAGTAATAATCTTGTCGTGGCTGAAAGGTTCTTTTTCTGCCGTGCCTGATTTATGTGACCAATGTGGAGTCAAAAATAGCGTCGCCTCAAAGGATTACGTCCCGGCGAAAGGCGAGTAATGTGACCAATCAATCTAACAGCTGTCCACGTCACATTCCGGGCGGTGTACTCCGAGGATGTGCTTACCGGAAGTGGGGCTGGGCATTGATTGGTTTTCCGGCTTCCTTGGCAGCAACCTCGGGGGCAACTGTGCGGCCGCAGGTATCGTCAAAGGCCGGCCCGGCCCCGGCCTGGCCAGACCCGTCAAAATCGCAATGAGCTGAAAGGTGCCTTTGGTTTCTCTGGTACTTTCCTACAAAACCATTTTTTCTTTCACTTGGCAGAGCCCGATGCAGGCGACGCCAGAGCCGCTTTTCGGTTTCTTTGGCAAAAACTTATTGAGAATTTGACCAGTCATACCAATCTTTGAGCATCTAGCCGGGCCGCGCCGTGCCTAGCACGGGTACGGGTCGGGTCCGGTCAAGTTTGAAAAATTGAAACCCGGCTCAGTGTCCCATTGTTGCATGACAGGGAATCGCTTTCAGTGAAGAACCCCTTAGTGAAATGAACTTAGGCTGCTATCGGCTTCTACGGTATTAATCACAAGCCGCTGACGATACCCCAGGCTGCGCAGGTGTTATTATCGCTTAGAAAGGCCGTAGCTGATGGAGAATAGGGAGCGTAGATAAAGAATTAGCCCACAGCTCTAGTAATAAAAAAATGAATTATGTCAAACCCTGACAAAAATCCATTCTTTGCCTTGTTCCAGACCAAGATCCCATACAAAAGAGGATGCCACATGTGCTGGCCCGCTGGTAATGTGAAACATTCCCCCAGGGTGCATACCAGGGCTGGGGACTCTCCAAAAAAAACCAAATCCAAATCCAAATCCAAAGCAACCTCCAAAATCTATACCAAATCCAAATCCAAAGCATAACGACCAATTTTCCGGTTTTCCAAGTCCAAATCCAAATCCGATTTTTCGGAGCTTGCTTTAGTTGCGACCAAAACCATGGAGTATACGTCCAAAACATGCGTTAAATCAGATTAGTTTGCACTAACGACATTACTTTTTGCGATCTTCTTTGGTCAATAAAAGGTTCAAGCTTCCGAACGAGTTGGTTAAAAGATTTGGAAAATCGGTCCGATTTTCGAAAACCAAATCCAAATCCAAAGCAAAACGACCAATTTTCCGGTTTTCCAAATCCAAATCCAAATCCCCAGCCCTGGTGCATACCGTGCTGGTAAATGTCGTGAGACTCGTGTCACTTTGGTTGTCCTTACCAACGACATTCCTAGAGTGCAAAATGGGGAAAGCCTACGACACGATCAACCCCGATCACCCGGAGGACTACTGCTGTTGCGGCTGCTTACACGTCAAGGTACGACTTCGTTGGCTCCATAAGCTGCCCTATGAATCAAGTTTAGTACGCCGCGATCTTCGTCGCCATCGCTGGTCTGCTCTTCTCTTCGTTCCTGATCTACCTGGGCCTTACGGTCCCGTGGCGCTTCTACACGTTCGCCGGCGTGCTCGGCATCATTGCGAATGGTCTCATCTTCGCGGCGCACAAAAACCGTGAACCGAAACTCTACTTACCCTATTTGGCGCTCAATGTAAGTAGAGAGGCGGCAGCCGTACGGTACAGCACGGTGGAGTCAGTACGGTACCGGAGAGCGACCCGGGTGGGGTCTGTACGTGAGTGAGCATACATAATATAACGCTAGAGATGGGTTCTCCGACTAAAATTTTGCGTCACGTTTTTTGTCCAGGTTGGTCCCCAAAATTTGTGGAAGTTGTGCGGAGGAGCAATTTTTTTGTTCGGAACTCCCGTGGAAGTGGTGCGGTTTTGGTCGGATTCCATGGAAGCTGAGCGGAGAAGTGACTTTTTGTTCGGAAACCTTGTGGAAGTTGTTCCGAGAACCAGCCATTTTGTTCGGAAACTTGTGGAAGTTGTCGGAGAAATAGCCGTTTTGTTCGGTAACTTATGGAAGCTGTTTCGAGAGCTAACTATTTTGACCGGTATCGTCTGGAAGTTATTTCGAGAACTAACCATTTTGTTCAGAAACCTGTGGAAGTTGTTTCGAGAAGAACAATAAAGTGTGAGGGGAACCAACCTGGGCACGGAGTTAATCCATGGGGAACAACCTGGACTTACAGTAAAGTGCAAGGGGACCAACCTAAACATGGTGTTAATCCATGGGGAACCTGGACTTACAATAATGTGCGAGGGGAGCAACCTGAACTCGAAGTTAATCCATGGGGAAAAATCTGGACTTACAGTAAAGTGCGAGGGGACCAACCTGGACACGGAGCTAATCCATGGGGAACAACCTGGACTTACAATAATGTGCGAGGGGAGCAATTAGGACTCGGAGTTAGTCCATGTGGTAATATAACGCTAGAGATGGGTTCTCCGACTAAAATTTTGCGTCACGTTTTTTGTCCAGGTTGGTCCCCAAAATTTGTGGAAGTTGTGCGGAGGAGCAATTTTTTTGTTCGGAACTCCCGTGGAAGTGGTGCGGTTTTGGTCGGATTCCATGGAAGCTGAGCGGAGAAGTGACTTTTTGTTCGGAAACCTTGTGGAAGTTGTTCCGAGAACCAACCATTTTGTTCGGAAACTTGTGGAAGTTGTCGGAGAAATAGCCGTTTTGTTCGGTAACTTATGGAAGCTGTTTCGAGAGCTAACTATTTTGACCGGTATCGTCTGGAAGTTATTTCGAGAACTAACCATTTTGTTCAGAAACCTGTGGAAGTTGTTTCGAGAAGAACAATAAAGTGTGAGGGGAACCAACCTGGGCACGGAGTTAATCCATGGGGAACAACCTGGACTTACAGTAAAGTGCAAGGGGACCAACCTAAACATGGTGTTAATCCATGGGGAACCTGGACTTACAATAATGTGCGAGGGGAGCAACCTGAACTCGAAGTTAATCCATGGGGAAAAATCTGGACTTACAGTAAAGTGCGAGGGGACCAACCTGGACACGGAGCTAATCCATGGGGAACAACCTGGACTTACAATAATGTGCGAGGGGAGCAATTAGGACTCGGAGTTAGTCCATGTGGTAATATAACGCTAGAGATGGGTTCTCCGACTAAAATTTTGCGTCACGTTTTTTGTCCAGGTTGGTCCCCAAAATTTGTGGAAGTTGTGCGGAGGAGCAATTTTTTTGTTCGGAACTCCCGTGGAAGTGGTGCGGTTTTGGTCGGATTCCATGGAAGCTGAGCGGAGAAGTGACTTTTTGTTCGGAAACCTTGTGGAAGTTGTTCCGAGAACCAACCATTTTGTTCGGAAACTTGTGGAAGTTGTCGGAGAAATAGCCGTTTTGTTCGGTAACTTATGGAAGCTGTTTCGAGAGCTAACTATTTTGACCGGTATCGTCTGGAAGTTATTTCGAGAACTAACCATTTTGTTCAGAAACCTGTGGAAGTTGTTTCGAGAAGAACAATAAAGTGTGAGGGGAACCAACCTGGGCACGGAGTTAATCCATGGGGAACAACCTGGACTTACAGTAAAGTGCAAGGGGACCAACCTAAACATGGTGTTAATCCATGGGGAACCTGGACTTACAATAATGTGCGAGGGGAGCAACCTGAACTCGAAGTTAATCCATGGGGAAAAATCTGGACTTACAGTAAAGTGCGAGGGGACCAACCTGGACACGGAGCTAATCCATGGGGAACAACCTGGACTTACAATAATGTGCGAGGGGAGCAATTAGGACTCGGAGTTAGTCCATGTGGAACAATCTGGACTTACAGTAATGTGCGAGGGGACCAACCTGGACACGGAGTTAATCCAACGGGAACAACTGGACTTGTTTCGAGAACTAACCATTTTGTTCAGAAACCTATGGAAGTTGTTTCGAGAAGTAACAGTAAAGTGCGAGGGGACCAACCTGAACACGAGTTAATCCACGGGGAACAACCTGGACTTACAGTAAAGTGCATTCAGTGAGAGGTCAAACCTATGGAAGTCTGGAGGGGAACAACCTGGACTGTCGGTTATTCCACGAGGAACAACGTGAACTTACAGTAAAGTGCGAGGGCAACAACATGGAATCGCGGCAAACGCGGAGGGACCGACCTGGAATTACAGTAACTGCGAGGAGACCAACCTGGAACTCGCATTAATGCGAGGGGACCAACTTGGACTTACAGTAAATTGTGAGGGGATCAACCTGGAATCGCTTAATGCGAAGGGACCAACCTGGAATTACAGTAACTGCGAGGGACCAACCTGAAAATCACATTAATGCGCGTTTCGGTAAAGTTCTCGGTATTTCAATTGTGAGTACGCGGTCAGAAACGGTATTTTCGGTTGGCGCGTGTGTTCTGTTAAGGTTCTCGGTATTTCATTTGCGTCTTTCGGCACATTTCTCGGTATTTCGGTTGTGAGCGAGCGGTCAAGAACTGTATTCTCGGTTGGCGCATGTGTGTTTTGGTAAGGCTCTCGGTATTTCATTTGCGTGTTTCGGCACATTTCTCGGTATTTCGGATGTAAGTATACGGTCAGAAACGGTATTTTCGGTTGACGCGTGTGTGTTTTGGTTGGCATTCTTGGTATTTCGGTTGCGTTTTTCGGCAAGTTTCTCGGTATCTCGATTGTAAGTATGCGGTTAGAAATCACAGGAGCGACTACTGGAAGTTCTCGATTTTTGGTAGGAGTAGTAGCGACTAGCGACCATGGAACCTGGAATGCTACACTCTCGGTTAGGAATCCGGTGTCGTCACATGAGCGATGACTGGAAGTTCTCGGTTTTTTGGTAGGAGTAGTAGCGACTATGGGGCCTGGAATGCTACACTCTCGGTTAGGAATCCGGTGTCGTCACATGAGCGACTACTGGGAGTTCTCGATTTTTGGTAGGAGTAGTAGCGACTTTGGGACCTGGAATGCTACGCTCTTGGTTAGGGATCCGGTGTCGTCACATGAGCGACTACTGGAAGTTCTCGGTTTTTTTTGGTAGGAGTAGTAACGACTATGGGGCCTGGAATGCTACACTCTCGATTAGGGATTCGGTGTCGTCACATGAGCGACTACTGGAAGTTCTCGATTTTTGTTGGAAATAAGGCGTCTATACCGGTATTGTCACAGGAGCAACTCCTGGAAGTTTTCATTCTTCATTGGAAGTGGCGTCTATATGGGAGATACTGGAGATACCAGGACCGACTAACGGTTTCGAGTAGAGATGCCAGGAGCGACTAACGATACCGAAAAAAACTGTCCCGAGAAAAGATACCAGGAGCGACTTTTGGGTCCGTGTGGAGATACCAGGAGCGACTAACGGTTCCGAGCAGAGATGCCAGGAGCGACTTTTTTGTCCCGTGTAGAGACACCAGGAGCGGCTCTTTGGTCCATGGCCAGATACCAGGAGCGACTCTTTGTTCCGTGTGGAGATACCAGGAGCGACTCTTTGGTCCATGGCCGGATACCAGAAGCGACTCTTTGTTACGTGTGGAGATACCGGGAGCGACTACCGTAAAAGCTCTAATATAAGACGCCTGTCTTCTAATATTCGACGGTCAAATTTTCGAGCGTTTCGTAAAAGTCTTAAAGGGTCGCCCTATGGATTTAGCAAAATTTTTCGAAATCTTGGTGACAAAAAGTTCTCGTCTAGAATAAATAGTTATGGCCTAAAACGTATTCTAAACATGTCTCTGTGACAAGTCAACTATGAAATTTTTGGCGCACGTCTTCTATTAGGGTCCGTCTTATATTAGAACACGTCTTCTATTAGAGCTTTTACGGTAACGGTCCCGAGTAAAGATACTAGGAGCGACTCTTGGGTCCAGTTGTTGTGTTTTTGAACCTGTTTTATCGAGTAAATTGCTGATTCGGCTTGACTGTACACTTTGTATAGAATAATTTTATTTTAACTTCACACTCTACGAGACTCTAGAGGTTGTGCAAACAAATGATCCTTTTGACATGTTTTTCGGAACAAGTACGGTTTGTTATCAAAATTTTTAAGCTGTACCCTTATTCCGAAGTGGTTTTAGAAAGCGTGGTCATAGGAATACGGCTAGGAGGTAGATTTTGACACAGGAGAACGTTTCGTAAATTTTACGAAACCGTAACGAGTTACGAGACGGCCCGCCGTAGGCGGGCCCGGAAGAAACTAGTAGTCAGTACGGTACGGAGTTCGGTACCAGGGGTGTATCGAAATTGATTTCGAATGTCAAAAATCGGCACTTCTTGAAAAGTGCCATAGGGGGGGACAAAGGGAAAACAAGGGAAATCAGCAAAAAGCGGCAATTTCGATTTCGAATTTCGAACTTTTTCCGATTTCGATACACCCCTGTTCGGTACCGGCTATTTCCGATTACTAAACGACAGCCACATTAGGGGCCGCTACTTTCCTAATCGGTAAAACATTCGGGCAAGTGGTGGCAGATGACTCCAAAGAAGTTTTACCTTTGTTAACCATGAACATTTCTGTAGAGGCATTTCTTATCGGTTGTCCCGCGGAATCGGGATGGGAGTGCCATAAAAGGCCCCGAATACCTAGTTGTCTCACTCTATCAAAGGGTTTTCGACTCCTCTCAGCACGAACTATTCTTGTCGCAAGCTCAGTTTGCTAAGAATTTGATTGGATTTGTGCTGGACGCGCAGCTCAGTAGGCACTTTCCCGTACTTCGAAAGTCCCCAAAAGTGCATTAGTCCAACATATGGTTTGGACAAATCTTTCTCCTCCTTTAGGCCGCCTTCGTCGTCGTTCAAGTGCTCGGCTTGGTCTACCTGATCCTCATATTCGTTCTTCTTCCAAGAGACACCGTCGAATCCTTCAAGTCGGTCGAAGCCGGTAAGCTGAATTCTTGTTTACGAAAGAACGCTCTGCTTTGTTCTTGAACGTCCAAATACACGTTCGATAAACCTACATTTTAGTCCATCCGCGTGTTATCGTCGCGATGGCGATTGTCTCATACTTGGTTCTCGAAGCAGTTCCGATTCTCTTCGAGTGGATCGTCTACAGGTCACACAAGACCATGAAGCGGGAGATTCGTGAAGGCTTTTAATCTCATCACAACAGATTCGTCTCATCAATGCCTTCATTATGTGCTCCATTTCATTAAATACGTTTATTGCGCTTTGCTCATTGCGCACTTGTCCCTGGGGACGAACGTATGATAGCTGCGGCCAGGCGCACTGTTTAACGAAGGCCATTAATGGACATCGTCAGCATGCTCAAATCGAGTATCTGAGTGGGCAATGCGTGCTTTTTGAACCCTTCCGCCCTCTTTTCCTAAAGCTGAAGAAGGCGAAAAACCTCGGAATTTTTGGCAGTGGCACCCATGGCGTACCATGTCAGGTGCCTCACCCAAGGACGTAGCTAGACCCTCCTTCTGTTTCACATTTTTACCGTTAAGCTTAATGTTCATGCTGAATGGGCCCGTCCTGATGGTACGTTTATGTGTCTAAAGCGTTAACATTTGCACAAACTGTTGACGGCTCTTCCAAGAATGCCCTTTCAAAGGAGGCCTAACTATATCTTAGGCCTCAGCGGCATGTTGTACGATACGGTATTACTACCTGGACTACCACTACGACTGCCGATCTTTAGTAGAGAAACCCTTAGCCGTAAAACACGGTCCGACTTCGCGTTCCGCGAGGAGCCCGTCATGGCCCTACATATGGGCCGTAACATGTACGCATTTCTTCCGAACAAATGAGCGACACAATATTGTCGGAAAGGTCGCGCAAGGTCAACATCGGCAGCTTTGTGCTTCTTCCTCCGTCACTGTTTACAACGATTAAAAGGGTCAATTTCCGACCTGCAAAAAACAACGGAGATCAAAAACATTTTTCGGCCTGTTTCAGGAAAAATGCCCCGGCCCGACCCAGGCCCGGACCGGGTCCCGATTGGAAGGCCCACTGCTCATGGTTGCCGCAAGCAACGAAAGAATAAACGTGTCCGCAACACGTGGGAATACCTTGACTGCTTGAATGATTCATCACTGACGCAGTTTATCCCATTCAAAAGTGTTGCTCCTTGACGTAAAACACTTTCAAGCGCCCGAGTGTATGCGTGCATGCGTCCACTTGTTGTTGTCTTCGTCGACAAGCCCGAAAGCCTTCTCCTCCTCCTCGAGGGCCATTACGAAATTGGCGGCTCGGCCGGCTTCCCCTAAGCTTGTTATTGCGTCCATCCGCCGCTTTTTCCGCTCGACGAGCAGCTGGCCGCGGAGGCCAGCAAGCGGGCCCAAGCGGCGGCTGGTGGGCAGCCGGCCAAAGAGCACCCGCGTGGACGCGCCGGATAAATGCGTCCTTCCGCGGTCGCTGGCTTGCCGAGAGAGTGATCTCTCACGCGGTGTTTGTGTCGATTTCCACCCAGCAACAAGCGCGTTTGTTGGCGGCCAGTGAGCCGAGCGTCTGGGTTGTTTTCCTTATTTTATGCTGGCTAAACGTGCGCGTCAGAGGAAAAAATTAAGATTGGCTTTTTGTGCTGTTCTTTCTCGAATTAAATGGCCTTTTCTGTAACTACATTTTTCTCGGTACTTACGGGAAAATTCTTAAGCGCTAGAGAATGATAACAAAATCAGAAATTTAGCAATGAAGAGCGCTGTGATTAGAACAAAATTCTCATCTTAAATTCTAGTACTCATGAACATAACCAGTGTTGCGCTAACGGGCATCGCTGGTCAGTCGCGGGTTGCTAAGGACTTTAGTAATGCGCTTGACGACCAAATGTTTCCTCTGCGCTGTCCTTCTCTGAGTCCGAGAGTCATAGCGCCTTTCGTATTGTTGAGCTTTTCAATTTAGTTCATCAGTCAATTCAAATGATATTGTGAAGTTTTCTGTACTTTGGAACTAAAAATCTCGAAGCAAACTGAGCAAGTTAAAAAATGTTACCGAAGTTTCTTAAATGGCATATTCTCACCGACACTAAGACGCTGGCCTTGGAGGAGTTTGCGAGACCCGCAATCTTGAAGACCTCGAAAATCCTTTCCTTTTTCGCTTCCTTACCCATTCGCCGCGTGGTGAGCAAGGGACTTTGTGGTCTTTTAATCGTTGTAAGCATCAGTATTTCAGAAAAAATGAAACGTGACTTCGAGCGAGGTGATTACACGGCGGTCGACCGCTCCAACGACTACTGCTGCTGCGGAAGCATTCACGTCGAGGTGGGCCCGCGTGCCTTACGTCTATGACCCGGGAACCCATTGTTTTAGACCGGCGCGAAGATCATCGCGGTCATCGGCTTCGTCTTCTCGGCGCTCTTCTTCATCGCCGCCATTGTCGGTGGAGTGTATCACTACGCCATCGCCGCCGGCTTGGTGCTGCTGATCTACTCGTTCATCTTCGCCGCGGTGAAGACCCGCAAGGCCGGATACTACCTGCCGTTCCTCATCCTCAATGTAAGCGTTTAAGAAACCGAGCAGAGCTGGGTACTGATGAGTGTCAGCAAGTTTTTACAATCTGATCGCTTTGTGAGCATCGGTAGCATCAGAAACAGCATCTTCTTAACGCAAGTTGGCCCTCACTACATACCGTACGGCAGCCAAAAAGGTTGTACCGAAGCACGAAGTGCGGAGCGGTACGGGTACGGCAAAAATTGTACTGTTCTATGGCGCCCGGCTGGCATTCGAAAGCAAGATCCGGCCCGGTTCAGCGGGTCTAAGACCCGGCTGGACAGGGTTGGGTACGACCACCTCGACGTAGCGTACCGGTACCCCCATTTTTCAATACTGACGAATTCGCGGCCTGGGCTTCTGGGTTTGCGGAAGGATGCCCAAGCTATGAGGCTACCATGATTACCTACCTACGTCGTTCTTTAGGGCATCGGCATCGTTCTCAACCTGCTCAGTCTGGTCTACGTGGTCTTCGTGCTCATCTTCATGTCCCGCGAGAAGGAAGCGGAGTTGAGGAAGATGCACCCTGACGGTAAGCCACGCTCAGAAGTCTGACCCCCTTCCCACAAATCGAAGGGTTCATCGGACAGATAACGATGGACTTTGCATTTTAATATGATTTTTATAATTTTTCATTCGCATTCGTAAGGATAGCAAAATGCCGTGACAAACCAATAATTTAAATTTGCCCTTAATTCGGATTTTAAGCAGTTTACATCCCCACAAGGAGTTGGGTTAGATTAATTGTTCTCTTTATGTTCGCCCCACTTGAATCTATGTTTTAGTGGAGCCTCACACGCTCGCGTTCGCTGCGCTCTTCGTCGGCCTTCTCAACGAGGCGATTCCGATCTGGTTCCAGTGGGTCGTCTACAAGGCGTACAAGTTCATGAAGCGCGAGCAGTAGAGCCACGCACCGCAAAGCCAGCCTGAAGCCCAGTTCAACGCAGTATATATTTTGTCACTTCCGCCCACTGTCGCAACGATCTTCTCTTCCCATGACTGCCGTTAGACTGCAGCTGCTGTATATACCGACCTGTTGTTTCCCGTAGACATTGTCTTTTTCACCCAGATAAACTGGCAGCTTTTAAGTTTCTAAAAAATGTTTTATCCACTCATTCTTTAGTTCGATGTTTAGTAACAACTTCAGAACGGATTAGCTTGGGCAGTATCCTAGAACCGTTAAGAATCGACAGGAGGCGGTCCTTCGTGTTTGCCTTGTACTAACCTCTTTTGGCGTGCAAAAATACCATATCTTTCGGAAACACCTAGCAGACATCCTTTGTGCGAACACTGGAAGTGTCGTACTGCACTGTTTGCTTCAGGCCATTCTAACCTCTGCGAACACAATGTGCCTCTTTAGCTCCGCCTTCCTCTTCCTGTTCATGCGAGACGACGAAGCGGCTATTCGCAAACGCCGGAAACCGGACTGAGCTTGTGTCTTTTGAAGTTTAGAGAGAGAACTGCTTTACGCAAAAGCGAGGCTTTGTTCTGCATTCTGTGCCTTAAGTCCTGGGCATGCCAGACACTCAGGGTTCAGCTATTCGCGAACGCTTCCACGGAGGTAGGCTCGCAAGAGGTTCTAGTGGCTCACGTTTTCTTTCCGTTGAACCCGTCTTCCTTGCGGGCGCGGCATTCGTCGTGGACGTCTGCAACGAAGTGATTCTCGTCTGGTTCTGGTGCGTCGTCGCCAAAGCGTGCCCATTCGCGCTGATGTCGTACGGGAAAAATACGCCGCATTAAGCTGCTCCGCAGATCGCGCCTCGCATGTTCCGGCTTCTCGCGTTCCTGCTGCACGAGCTCCTGCTATAAGTGTTATTGTTTGTGTGCGTCTGCCTTGCGTGGTCATGCCTTTCAGGTCTAAGATTCACATGGTCCTGTTTCGTATGCTTCTTCCTCGTCATGTTATGAGTTTTACCCCACCCAGCCAGACCGAACCACGTCGCGTCAAACTCGTAATTTATGCGAAACCCCGTTAGCGTCGCCGCGTGCGCGTTATCGCACGCGAGAGGCTTGGGCAAGCCGAAGGAGCTCGGGCGTCCGTGTGAAACATGCGTGTTACAACCGGGTTAGGTGCCTGAAACGGTAGGAACTCCGTATGGAGACAGAGTTTTGAGGGGCGGGAGGGGAGGGGAGGTGTACAAAACGTACCTGTGAGAGAGGGAGGGCCAAAAGGCAAAATGCAATGGGAACCCTCATATTGTCTCCGCCCATAAGTCGCGTGCCTCCCCCGTAATAAACTGGCCTCCAAACGGAGTACGGAGTTGGTGATACGAAGTTGTTTCTACTAAAACAGGTGTTTTCGGCCAAAAGAATATTATTTCGTAACCGTCCGGAAGAGAAGCGATGTCGGCTTACGGTTCCCAAGCAATAAAATTCCGATTCCAATTTTTGCGGGTATCGTTACGCAATATCAGGGCATGGGCATCGGCGTCCAATCGCTGGCCGGAAAAGTGCCGCGCACCTCAGTCAGTTATGCTGAATCCCCATTCCACGATGTCAACGTCAACGTGATTCATCCATTAAGCGAATTTAAATTTAAATAATAATAATTCGAATCTATAAAGTAGTTTAAACCTAGGTAAATGAAAATACACCGCGTTTTCCCCATGACGAGCAGCTGGCCGCGGACGCAAGCAGGCCCAAGCGGCGGCTGCTGGGAATCCGGCCAAGAGCAACCTGCGTTGACGCGCCGCATAAGTGCGTTCACGTGGTGTTTGTGTCGATTTCCACCCAGCAACAAGCGTATTGTTGGTGTGCAATGAGCCGCAGTCTCTGTTGTTTTCCTTTTTTCCTAATTAAATCAGCTGCGGGTAGCAGGAGAAATTAAAATCGTTTTTACTGTAAGGGGATCCACTTACCCCGACAAATATTAGTAGAAAACCGAGCAAAGCGAATGCGCGTTGCTTTGAAACAGTTTCGTCTCAGAATTTGGAAGTGACCATGAACCGCTAAAAAAACGGAACACCAATGGCTAGTCGCTAGAGACGGCGGGTACCCTCCCCGTGCCGTGGGCCGAGCCGTTGCCACGGCTCGGTACCTGCCATCGTGGCAAAATTTTGGAATTATATTCGCAGCTTTCGGTCGAATTTTTAGAAAAAATTCGCACGTTACCAGCTCCGATAACGAATCATAGTGCCTTCTGTTTTGTTGCCCACTGAACATACGGCTTTTGCGCGTTTTACGTGTGTGCAACTACACATTGCCAAAGCTTACGCGAGGGTTCTGTCCTCCGAGTGACTTTTACTCTTAAGTACAAGACCACATTTGTTACGATCTTTCGACTGAAGTTCCGTTACTTCTTAGTTTCTGCAAGGACAGCAAGCCCATAAATTCTTAACATAAATTGACAAGAGCTTTAATGTTCAAGAAAAATGGGACGCGACTTTGAGCGAGGCGAATACACGGCGGTCGACCGCTCCAGCGACTACTGCTGCTGCGGAAGCATTCACGTTGAGGTGAATTTGCTTCTTTACAGTGTAGGAAATCATGGTGTATTTAGACGGGATCGAAGATCATCGCCGTTATCGGCTCCGTCTTCTGGGCGCTCTTCCTCGTTGCCGCCATTGTCGGCGGCTATCACTATCACTACGCAATCGCTCCCAGCTTAGGGCTGCTGGTCTACTCGTTCATCTTCGCGGCGGTGAAGACCCGCAAGGCCGGATACTACCTGCCGTTCCTCATCCTCAATGTAAGCGTTTACGGTACCGAGACAATTGCTTAGTGATTCTCGATACTCGATACGAGACTCTGCTTCCCATGTTTCGTGGCCCCTGAACTGGAAGCTCAAGAATCTGCCACTAACATAAACATATTGGAGGTTTTTTTAGGGGATCGGCATCGTTTTCAATCTGCTCGCGCTGGCCTACGTGGTCTTCGCGCTCGTGTTTATGTCACGCGAGAAGGAGGAAGAGCTGAAGAGGATGCATCCAGACGGTAAGGCCTTCTCACTGCGCAAGTCGCCACCGAAGAAGAACGCAAAAAGTCTCTCAACTGGCTTGAATCTCTGTTTCGACATAGCGGTTCGCGAAGGGGGACTGATCAGAGGAAATTTCCGAAATAATCGCCAGAGTGCCATGTTTAGCGGGGTGGGACGGGGGGAGGGGGGGGGG
>JNEY01000194.1:61963-80608 GCA_020875895.1 Aphelenchus avenae
TCACGGCCTTCCTGGTTCGAATGCTCACAAAGTAAGCGGGGAATCGAGGCGCATCGGTGAGCTTCGCCTCGACGATAGTCTTGAGGCCTTCGAGCAACAGCGCTTCGCATGAGAGAATGTCGATCTTGGTGTCCTGCGGTGGGCTGAAGAAGGCAAGCCGGCCAGCGCATCGAACGAGATCCGCCACGCTGGCATGGTCGTCGTGCGGGCAGCACGTAGCGACGGCACGCCCGGACTGATGCACGAAAATTATAACGGCTCCTGTTAAGCTGTACCTCGGAAATTTTTATGCCTTATGTTTTTTTTTAACAACTGTTTTCAATTTTTAGGATTGTGGCAGCATGCCATGCTGTGTGCGGCAGGCGTACAAGGGAGGAATCACGCATGTGTGGCATGCTGGAATTCTGGCAAACGCCTGTGTCCCAGCCCACGAAGCGCTACTCAACCCAACTAGTGTTTCGCTGAACTGTCAAGTTCTCTGAACTTCGGTGAACTGAACTGAACTAAACTTGAGCTCGAGTTCAGTTCAGTTCAGTGAAAAAAGTTTTGGTTCATTAAACTTGCAAATTCAGTGAACTGGGCGTCAGGGCCAAGAACATGAACGAATGGTAAGGGGGACCCTTACCAGATGGGGAGATTTTGTTGGCCCCACAGGACTGTCCGTCTTGTTCCTTGCATCGTTATTGACCCCTGGGAGCAAATTTTGGGTCTGCATGGAGAAAATAGGAAGAAACTTGCGCCTACTTCCTAAAATGTTTCTTCACCAAAGGGTTCCCCCTTACCTATCGGCGGCTTTCAAATTTTTGAGATGAACTGCCAATGTCACTGAACTTTGGTGAACCGATCTGAACTCGAGCTCCAGTTCAGTTCAGTTCATCGCGAAAAATCTCGGTTCAGGGTGTACACTAAACCCATCGAAGAATGTCTACAAAACGAGTCCTTTGGGCTGCAGACCGTCGATTCCCTGTCGTCACGACCGGACAAAATTTGTATTCAGATGTGTCGAAGCCGAAGTCAAATTTAAACGAAGAAATTCTTGCAATACCACGCTAGAGTCTCTGCATGCACGTTAGCGCATGCAAGACGGCAGTAGGGGGACTACACGTGTGTTTTATTGCTGAATAAAGTACAGGTGAAAGACGTCACCGAACGGTGTTATTGCAATTGGTGAAAGACTCATATTGCCACTGGCGGATGCCAAAGAGAGAAAGCCTCTAAACGACTCGAAGCTAGCCGGATCGGAGAAGTGAAAGCCCGTGGGAACGCGTGAAAGACGGGAAGAAAGGGAAATGAGAAGAGAATCGGCTCAAGGTTGCCACGCGAGCGCGTACTGTCCGTCCTTCTCGACCTTGCACGACTTGCCGTCCTTGAAGTGGGACTTGTAGGCGAAGTCGTCGAGCGCGACGACCGTCTCGAACTTGCCGCCGAGCATCGTCTCCGCCATCTTCTGGATGTTGTCCGCGGAGCCGAGCAGGTCGCTGCCGCTCATCGACTGCTTCATCGCCGACTGAAACGTTTCGTCTTAGATCGAGCTCTTCAAGTCCCTTCTGTTTGATGGTCCAAAAAGGGGCAAAAAGGGGCTCTTGCTTGGGAAGAACTTAGTTTACGCGTTAGAGCCTGGTCTCTACGACTTAACAAGTACCCATTTGAACCCCAAAAAATGAAAAGAGACTTTACAGAAAGCTCTTTTGCAAAAAAGCTTGATAAATGTGGTGAAAAAACCTCACGGTCCACACGCTGAATAACCAGCGTTTTTTCAGGGTTAGCTTCTGGCTGCGACAAACAGACAGATCCTACGTTGGATCTGACCAATCTAACGTGCAACCTATGACTACGATTCGATCTAATTACGCTTATACAGTTCACAGTCTTTGGCTCTTAGGCTTGGCTTTGACCAAATGACGTTCCTTATGCAGCGCACTGCATGGCTTTTCCCTCAGCTGTTTAGGCCTTTAGATCTCGATCATCAATATTCTGCCTTTCATTTACCGAGACTTGCATGCTTGACCATTGTGACTACGGGTACGGGCCGATCCGTCCCGTTTTCCTAACCGTTGATAGAACGAAAACTGCACCATGGGGTCAGAATGGAAAAGAATACGGAAAGGCCCGAATTTTCGCCGATTTTCCTTCCGATTTCATTTTTTCTTGCCGTTTTCATGGAGTGCGTTGAAAATTATTGGAAAAAGTGGCAATAATTTCCCCATAACGAAACGGAAAATGACAGAGAGGTCCGCTGACGAAGCCAGCATTTTACGGTTTGGAGTCGTACCTTCTGACCGTATCTTGCGGCTCGGTTCAGGACGACACTCAGACAACGAACCACTTACCTCCAACATCTTGTTGCAGCAGGTGAAGCCGGAGTCGTTGATGTAGCAGTTATCGTTGCCGCCCTGCGCGAGCGTCTGGGCGACGAGGGCGAGGACGACGGCGCAGGCGACGGCTAGCCGGTTCATGGCGTTCGTTGTGGAGGGAGCGGGGGCTGCTGGCGCGATGACGTCTGAACGGGATGCGCAATGGGATTATATATGTCTGATTGGGCGCGTGTCGCGAATGGCCACTCGAGAAGCACGATAATATCTCGCAAGCGAAACGAGAAGGACAATGTAGAAGGACACTTGTTTCGCGACGCATGGCGGGACACTACGCGCAATGGAACAGAAAAACAACAGACGACGACGTACTCTTAAGAGGGCATGGTTTCGCGAAATTACGCACTTGATCCCACACCGAAAAGTGATCGCTGACGCCAGTGTCAACGCTGCCCAGCACCTGCTGCCTGAAGCAGGAGGGGGTCATGCATAAATATTCTCTCGTCGTTCTACCGCCGAGTGGTAACAGGGGGTGCCGCCACACTAGAGTTAGCGGACAGTGAAACGTGATGGGCCGTTCCGTGATCCGTGCAATGCGGAGCACGGAACGGCACATCATGGCAGAGTGGTCAGTATGGGCCGGTTTTCGTTGCGGTTTTTGTTCACGGCACTCGAAAGTTGACACCGTTCCATGCATTTTTAGTGGATAACGGCACGGGAAAACGGTCGTTTTACAGACGTTCCGTGCAGGCATGGCACTGAGCCCTGCACTTGGAGAACGGCAATCGGATGGGTACCCGCTAACTCTACCGTGAACGGTCCCAATTCCCTTCCGAATTTTGAAGGCGCCCTTTTACTCGGAATTCTGCATTGGGCAAACGTCGGAACTCGGAACCGGTAAAGCAGCCGAAGGGATTGGAATGACTGGAGAACGACTAAAGCAAATGACCGCCGCAAGGGTGGCAACGAAGTTTTAGTACACATTTTGCATGTTTGTCTATCTATACTATACTATATGTGATAATCGACAGTTTGCACTCAACTTCCTAACGAAACGTGCCCTTTTTGGTAAGCACATACGTACGAAAATCTGGTTAATACAAGAACCATTAGTGTTTCGCCTACCCGGCCTACCACGAATTAGCACCCTGAAACACTCCATTACGGGAATAACGGTCAGAGGCGCAGGCCCGATGAGGCTCGCAATTTTCACCTCACTTTCGCCTCATTGAAGGAAGTGCGCAAGCTGTCCGCCTCGAAGTCATCATAAAGATGGACGATTGGAAGAAGCGTCGGAGCCATTTGTCAGTCACGTCAACTGCGGCGCTTCACTGCGCGCTGCAAGTCAGCTTGATTATTTGACGCGAGACGCGGCGCTGTCACAGCGCAACTTGCTCGATGAAGCGTCGCGTTAGCCAGCTAACGGTGGTCGGTCTGCTGCGCGACGCAGCGCGGTGCAGCGCCGCGGCTGCGCATCGCCGCTCACGACAAACCGCTGTCCTCGAAGAAGGCGGCTAACGGTCGCGTTGCAGCGGCGGTGGTCACTCGGCAGTCGCAGCGGTCATCGCCGCCGCGCGACGCAGCGCCGCACGACGCGCAGCAGGCTAAGGACGACTTGATTTCTTCCGTGAAATGAAAGGAAACGTGCGTCGACCGCCGCTGACGACGACGACGACATTCAACCGGTGAAGGCGAACATGGAAAGCGACCGCTAATTTGTTCCTGCGCAGATCGATCCACGCGACGGACGACAAAAGCCGCCGCGCGACATAACCTGCACTTGTCCGTGACCGTGGGCAGTTGTATGAGGGAAATTTAGACGCAGACACAGAGGCGAGCAACGGGACCAGTCGATTGGAAAATGAAGGGATTAATGCGCGATTGCGGGTGACCATCAGCTTCTTGCGCGATGAGTGTCCGGACCACCAAGCTCCGGTAAGCGTCGAAGCATGCAAAGAACATTCGCGAACAGCATCAAAGTTGGGTAAGCCTGAGAAGCGTAGCACTGAGCACACAACCTTGGACTATCATTCAAGCTTAAGCACTGGAGCAAAAGTCCAAAAGCTTTGAAGGCCCTTTATCAGCCAAAAGCTTAGCATGTGCTCACCCTACAGCGTGACAGGACTTCTCGAGTTGTTAACCGTCATCTATGTTTAAAAAAAGCTTTCACGTGGTAACCCGTGAACAATTTAGTTTATAGGAAAACATGCAGCATGTCCTGCTTCGGACATCCATGCCTGCAGCATGCTTACCAAGCGGTACCGCATGCAGAGGCAGTATCATGCATGGCCGGCACGCGCGCATGCCTACGTCATGCCTTGCGCGTACGTGATAAAAGGAATGTGGATGAAGTTATGTGCAAGGTACGACACATTGGGTGGAACGTAAATAAAATGTCAGTAACAAGTAACGGCAAAGATTATGGCGCATCCCCGATAGCGTCGCTGTATGCGAAAACTGAAACCGTTACTTTATGATACTTGATTCCCGCGAAGGAAACCTAACCGTATTCTTTTTAGACGAGAGCGCGAGACGTTCCTGCGCACCCATGCACCGCCACCTGAGACCACTAACTGTTACCATGCGGCCCCTCCTGGCGGACCCCTAATGCCGCCACTGGAAGACTGTAGAGCCACTCAAAGCCGTGCGTGCACTGCCGAAGTCTACCAGGCAGCTTCGTTGGCTATAAGCGTCACTTACTTGATCACTCAAGGTTTACAACGTCCGCGGTTTAAGAACTGATTTACCAATATTGTAGTCCTAGTCGTTATCAGGGGTGGACAATTGCAAGGAAAACTAAAGACAAGGAGGGAGTAAAACGGCCGGGATGTCGATCCCCAAACTTGCTGGGTGGGGTTGGCCAAAAAAAAAAACCGCTGCCCAAAAGCCAACGTCGAACAATGGCCCGAAACCCTGCGCCCAACAAATGCATGCGGAATCGACTACAACGGTCCGACGTGTCCGGTCCGCCGGTCGGACCGCTTTTCGGACAAGTGGTGCGGTAATTTCGCGCGATAATTAGCCTTTACCTAACAATGGACGAATGCGGGCTATCGGACGCAGCGCTACAAAAACACCGCGTTCGTACTCCACGCCGCCGCCGGAAGGCTCCAGCTGCGTGAGAAAGCGGGACAGTGTGCATAATCTATTTGATCTGTGGAGGAAACATCGACCTGCGTATGAAGATTTATGGCTTTGAAATTCACAATATCCAAAAATTGTGGGTATCCGCTGGCTTGAAACTACCCGGCTTGTCGGCATTCAATATCAGACGCCCAACCAGGCTTGCAAAATCGTACCCCGGACCGACCCGATCAGGCCGTCGGGCACGAAGAAGAAAAATCTTGGTTTTGGAGATGTGCCCTCAAAATATTATAAAGAGGACACGACTATTATCGTCAGTATAACGGTAAGGGTACGGTTACCCTCCGCCCTGTACAAACCTACAAGGGGGGAGGGGGAGGGTAAACGTACCTTATCCCCTTTAACCATGAGTACGGTTCCCACTGTAGGTTTGTACAGGGGGGGGGGGTACCCGTACCAATGCCTGTATAATCTTGAATCGGAACTGGAATTGCTACACCCAACTACTGACACAAGTGTATAGTGCTGCCGGAAAATTAAAGCGAAAAACCCTTCCTCTGAAGATCACTGTTAGCCGTTGTTTATGATTTGCACCGCCCTATCGGGCTGCTTACTATGAGGCCCGGAGGACCAGGATCCGGCCCGAAAAGCTGAGTAGCCAGTGGCCTGATCGGACCAAAACACCATTGAGAATGTTCCGCTAACGATGCTGGTGGCTCGCGGGGCCTTGCACGATGGGCTCCAGTGGCGAAGGTCAACCAGGCGTACTTAGAGTGGGTCGAGTAAAGAGAGATATGCCTAAAATCTCGACGAATGGTCAGGCTACTCCAAATTTTACGAGGATATGATTTATAATTTGCGCGGTCTCCTAAACGATACAGTGGAGCCTTAAACCCCAAGTGTGGCGGTATAAGCTCCGTCCGCTCTAGGTGTCAAGGTCATATGCAGGCCAACAGCAAGTAAACGGAAAATAGACGGGTATTCCAGCTTGAGAGCGGTCGTTAAGGATCGCCATCATCCAAACTCTACGTGTCAGGCATATGAAGGCGTATGAGAACCAAAGAAACGCAACAAAAGCACCACAACGTCTAGCGACGCAACAAGGGACGCTTATTTGTCACCGCGAATCACAACGACGGATCGGATGGGACAAGCGGTAGCGTCACGCTTATCTCGCGGCAATGACAATGACAGCATCGCGAGAGCGTAACCGAACACGAGGCGGTTTTCGTAGCGGGCGTCGTCCGCCATCACGCCTGGGGCGGTATCCCCTCGAGCAACCTCCGTCCGCCCGGTGGTGGTCAGCGGCGGCGCAAGGCGGATGCGACTTACGCGAGGAGTGGGCGCATCCCCGCCGAAGCGCCGTTATCCCCCTCGTCGAGGAGCGCTCCTCGAAAAGAAAGCGTGAACCGGTTCAGGAGGAGAGTCTGGAAGTCGTCGTCAGGACGCGTCCTCCCACGCGAATCGGTGAAGACGCAACAAAAACGACGCGAAGCGAGTGGACGCTGGTCACTTTTGGAGCTCGGGAAGTCTAGCGACGTTCCTGCGAGACCCGCTCTGATAAATATCTCCGCTCGACGGCGACTAATGGCCCCACGTAATCGCGTTACAAGAACAACTGGATTCTCGGATTGCGTCGCGAGAATGCTCGAGACGCGCATTCACCGACCAAGCAGGAACTTGATTACGCAAAAAAAAAACTAAGCTCCAGGTTGACTGACGCCGTTCTCAGTTTGCTAAAAGGATAACCCGATAAAAACCAAACGCTATGCTGCAAATGGACGGTAGAGTTATAAAAAATTTACGTTACTTGGGCCATTTCAACTGTCCCTAAAGCTGTACTAAGATACATATATTGCCAGATTATGCGTCCGTGAGTCACAGACTAGCTGTCTTAGCAAAGCTATTTCACTGGTAATGATTGCTTGAGGACGGCGTTCCGAGCGTCCTTGACCGGGATACCGTTCCGAGCCTTCTTGCTTCAGTACCATGGCCTACATATTCGAGAAGCCCCAGTTCCACGAAATACTAACTCAGGTTATAGGTAAGCCCTTTGAGAAAGCTCGCTAAAGAGGAAGAGGACGGAACGTCTAGCTGCTTGTAGTTTGACACATGTTTGTTGTCACTGTCCATTGTCGCCGCTCCTTAATGCTGACATTATTATTCGGCTTAATCAGGAGACACTGAGACATTATCAACCGTCGGACAAAAAGGTTCGAGTACATTCTTACATGGCTTGGGAGGTATACGCGTGCGTATGCCTTATTGCTAATCATTGCGAATTGTTGCGTGGGGAAGCATATTTTGCTGGGTTTCAACCGAGTCCGTAGCCTAGCGGACGTCAACGCCTGTTGGTAACTCGCACGTCAACTTTCGTCTCTGTTTCATGAGCTATTATCGTTTTGGTTCGGAGTCCGTTCCTCGAAATAAACATCGAATGTGCACTCGCTTTCCACTGAGAAAGCAGTAAAGCGTCCGCTAGCAACCGCAGGCCGACGCCAGTTGGTTTCGACACTCCGCCAACGCACTCGCCACGCGCCGTGGAGCATCGATTGCTGAGTAATCATTTAGCATATGGCTGGCTACTTTGTTTACGGCCAAAGTCCGTTTATTTTTCTGCTGAACTACTGTGAATAATTGCGTTAATTTCCAGCAAAGCTGGCAAGAATGTTCTTGTCTAAAAGTCGCAAAAGCGCTTGATAGAAGCAGCGCAAGACGGCATCTTCCGAAAGTGGCGCAAGGTTTTCACACGCATTGCAAACACGCATTGCAAAATAACCAAGTGAGAATAAGACTGAGCTTAAGCTTGAGCTCAATTTTGACTTTAAAATTTTGAACAACTTGCACTGCAGCTTCTTGTCGGCTGTACCGTTAACTTACTTTTTCATCTACGTGCACCGTTTTCTTGAATTCGCCTATCAAGTTCTTCGTAACCTTTGGCCCTAATCATTCTTCAGTTTAGACCCACCATGGACCTGCCGAAAATCGCCGAATGCCCGGTGTGCCTGGAGCTCTTCACGGAGCCGAAGGTCCTCGGCTGCGGCCACTGCTTCTGCAAGAAGTGCATCAATGCGACGCCGCGCGGCCTCGGCTTCACCCTCCAGCCCAAGGTCACCTGCCCGGAGTGCCGTCAGGAGTCGAGCGTGCCCGCCTGCGGATTCCCCACGAACTACCGACTCCTGGGTGAGGACGGTCGCTGTTGTTATGACCAGAATGGCCCAAATATTCTTCTCTACCTCCATCAAAGCCTACGATTGTGCTACTTCGTGGAGGATTTCCTACATCCCGTTGAATAACTTTTACAGTCTTGTCGTTGACATTTTTAGTTTAAGGATAGCTGAGGCTTATCTATATAGCAAGGGTTCACGTGGTCGAAGCCCCAATTAGGTGCACAGATCCGGTAACTGTTATAAGGAGCGGCTCAGAGTCACCAAAAGACCGTTTGGTTATTTAACGTTTGCTGCAACTAGGATCGACGCCAAAAGTGGACGTGTAGCGCCGTACTGTGCCCTACTGCTACGGTACGGAGGGGAACATTACGGCACGGAGTAAGGTACGGTGTCAATCAAAGGCCTTGTTTCATACCGTACCTTGCCATACTTCGTGTGAATGGCACGGCACGGCATTTGTGGCTCACTACGGTACGGGGTTGCGGGTCTGTACGCACGGGATACAGTAGAGATATGGGCGGCATGGAGGGGTCCGCACCTTATCTAGCGAGAACTGCTACTTTTCGCCCAACTCAAATCCGGACCATTAGTTCACTGATAGCTTCGAGTACGGGTAGTGCGACTGCACACTTGTAAGGTTAACGCGCTATTTCATACAAACAATCCCTTTCAGACATCGTGTCGAACCTCGAGTCGGCGGGCTTCCGCAACACGAAGGACTGCGGCGGCTGCGGCCGCAAGACGCCCAAGGCAGAGCTCTTCAGCTGCACCACCTGCCAGGCGGAGGTCGGCACCGCCGAGGAGGTCATCATCTGTAGCCTCTGCTTCATGAACGCCCACAAGGCCCACGACTTCGTCCGCTACAACAAGGCCACGCAGCGCGACGTCGACGAGGCACGCAACAAGGTCAGCGGAGACCGCGTGCTGTCGCAAAAGAGAGTCGACAATGTGCGCGAGGAGCTCGATCAGATGACTCACGAGATCATGCAGGTACGGACGGACGAAGGTGAATCAGACTCTAACTACGACCTCACTGCCGTTTAGGTGCTCGAAGCACGCGCTCCGAAGCACGTCGAGATCCACGACGAGCTGGGAGGTGCGCTCCGCGCGGATGCCACCAAGGACGACATTGAGGCGAAGGTGAACCAGTCGAACCAGCATGCGGACGAAACGGTGCGTTGCATTCGCTAAAGACTTGAGCATATGGAACGCATTTCAGGCGAACATAACGCTCGAGATGAAGCTTAGTATTCAAAGTTTCCGACGCCAGCTGCAGGAGTGCATCCAAAAGAAGGGCGAGGTGTCGCTAGGGGCCACGGCCAAGTAAGTTGCGGCTCACTCGTACGTTAACAACTAAACTTCCCTGGGACGCATCACCATCGTTCGTAAAGATCGGCAGCCGTGCAGTACCCTACATCGTACTGGTACGGTACGGCGGCTCAGA
Source organism: Aphelenchus avenae (assembly GCA_020875895.1). Lineage (NCBI taxonomy): Eukaryota > Metazoa > Nematoda > Chromadorea > Rhabditida > Aphelenchidae > Aphelenchus > Aphelenchus avenae. The sequence goes on from JNEY01000194.1 coordinate 71,974, forward strand.
CCAGTACGGACCAGGAACGCTTCAGCCTTCTCGATATTTTTAGCATAAACAGTGCCCGATCCGTACCGTACCGACTGGTTGGCGATCTTTAGCGTATGTACCATATGGGATAACATCAAACCTACCAGGTGGGACGGCATCGTGCATACTGAGCGCATAAGCTCCTGGTAGTTTCGCTCTCGGCATATGCCTAAGCCTGTGCCTAAGCTTATGCATGGGTGAGCGGGGAGGGGGGGGGATAACACCACGAAGCTCTCAAAGCCTATGACCGAGGTCACCGTGCCCGAAACTACGTTTGGATGCGCATGTTCTGTCATGCAATGTACGAAATGTTGGGCACATTTTCACATGTCCACACTTCATGCCGCACTTTAAGGTCCCCCGCCGACCAACCGTCCACGTCCGCTGCTGCGGCGCGTCCGCCGCGCGAGTTTACGACGAGGAGCGACGTGGTTGGCGCGTGGGAACACTACGTCGACCATTTCGGCGGGGACTTTCGGTGGCCGCCGTACAGGCTGGTGCAGAGTACTACGGAGGGGACTTGGGACGCTTTTGAGGCGACCAGCCCGCGGCCGATGTCACCGATCTTCCACTCGTCCAGCCTAGGCGGCGAGCCAGTGTACCTGACGCCGTCGCCACCGCGCGCCAACGATTCGGTCGCAGCGCAGCCGTCGAGTCTAGCCACGACTGTAAGTCATACTGTGGGTTTTGCTTAATCATCCCGTCTTTTCTATTTCTAGAAGAAGGGAAAAACCATTATTTTTGGGAAACCGGGTCCTAGGCCCGCCAAGCTGGTTAAGAGCTTACGAATGTACAACTAAATGTCTCCAAATAAGACAAAGAGTCGCTCTGGCGTAGGCCACGTCAGGCTACTTTGCGAAGAGTCTTGAAGATTATTAAGAGTTAAGAGTATTAAACCCGCAATGAATAGCAAAAATTCGACCTGTAGAAAAGCACCAGAGGGCGGTCTGAAGGCATTTTCGGTCCATACGTGCTCTTTGCTATTGCCGGGCATCATCTGCTGGAAGGTCCCTGGCCTGAAGAAGTTTACTGGGCCGCAGTTTTTTTACTCTTGACGGAAAAGATTACCTTTTGCCTGAACCAAATGCGTAGGGTTACGAACCTATTGGGTGGAAACCCTTCGTCTCGGCTTATCCCTGGATCCGCTCCTCCATAGTCAGCCTAGCGTGATTGAGCGTGAGTTGTGACCAGATGTTCTGAGAGGGGTAACCTGGAAAGCATGAAATGGATACCTAATTTAGCCTTATCATCTTTGTTGTTTTTTCCACTATTTTTCGTAGCCCGAAACTGGAACATGTTTTTTAAATTTTAATTTTTAAGGCCGCGTTCACAATCAGCCAACCTCGGGTTTGCCGACGTCGGCCGACCGTTCGGAATCAACAAACCTCGTCCAACCTCAGGTCGGCCGACCTCGGCGGAGGTTGGCTCCAACCGGTCGGACAACCTAGCCTCAAACCTGCATCAAACCTAGGTCGGCCGACCAGTCGGTGGCCAACCTAGGTCGGCCAACCCACTCACAAACCACCTCCAAACCTTGGTCGGACAACCGGTCGGAAGGGGGTTTGCCGACCGGTCGGACGTCTTTCGAGCATGTTTGAAAATCCGAGGAGGTTGGCGGCAGGACAACACGCCGTTTGCACTAGCGTCGACCCTGCTGACCAGCGTTTGTTTACGCAGATCGATAGCGTGTCGAAAGACGATTTCCTCTCATCACTCGCTTCTTCCTTCCTCAGTCTTGTTTCTGTCTTTCTTTCGCGTTTCTGTCCTGCACTGACTCACGGCGTAATGGCGGAGGACTCATTGCTTTCGGCCGAGCAAAAGTTTGCCCTGATTGAAACAGTCCGAGGACATCCTATGCTATACGACAAAAAGGACGACGACTACCACAACGTCGAGCGCAAAAACCGCGTGTGGGCCAACATTGCCGCGAAGGAAGGCGTCCAGCTCGAATGTAGGTTTCACTTGAAAAAGACACGGAAAAGGTCGAGAACATGGACCGACATTTTGAACCTTTTAGCCGGTAAGGAGGCCAAGGAATCGTGGGATCGCCTGCGTACGCTTTTCAAGCGTAACCACAACAAGAAGGCGGCTTCGGGTTCCGGTGCAGCAAAAACTCCGAAGTGGCAGTTCTACACCGCGATGGAGTTCTTGGAATCGCACAGCGAGCCTCGGGCAGAGTAAGTTTTTAGGTCTGCGAATAAAAATGCAAAGATACATTGTTGCAGGTCTCAGTCGACGCTGCAGCTAACCGCAGCCCCGCCTTCGAGCGGAAGCAGCAGCAACGATGAAAAGTCGCAGGATACCGAGAAGGTACAGTATTTGCCTAATATGCAGCAGTCGCATAATGTTATTTGTTCAGAAGTTGAAGGAACCGCAAGAACCGCAAGCGTTCTTCCGAGCAGGGCATGGACGAGTGGTTTGCCGACGCAATTAAGCGCCTGGAGGAAAAAGCGTCCAAGCCCAAGTCGCGCAACCAGAACTTCGGCGAAATGCTGGCCAACGACCTGGACGACTTTCCCGAGCATGTGCAACCGGCACTGCGCAATGAGATCATGCAGCTCGTGCAAACGCGACGCACGCAGTACTGCTACAGCGGTTCTCCGGCCGGTTGCGCGTCGCCGTTCAGCGCGTCGTCTCCGGCCTCTACTTCAACGGTCACTAACTACGTGCTGGAACAGCAGTACAACCCCAGCCAGGTTCTCTTCCCTGACTCATAATTTGCTCTTTCATTATCTCGTGATCTAATGTTGTTTATGCTAACTACTTGCCCTTATGCTGATTATGCTAAAGCGCTTTGGCCCAGTAAAACGTACTATCAAGCCCACAAAACTACGTGATTATACGAAAACACCGTTCAGATCTCTAACGACCCAATAACGGCCTAAAGAATGCTAAACCCGTGTTTTATCAGCTTACAATGGAACCTGACGTCGCACTAGATCTTGCTCGACTTACCGCGTTTTACGTTCTGTGGCGCAAGACGTACTCGAGTGGGCAGTCTCCTTCGACGCTGTTAGCGGGCTCCGCGGAGAATGAAATGTCCACCTTTGACCAGCCCGAGGAGAAGAAGGTGGAGCGCAAACGCATCGTTCCGCTGGAGGATTCGTCGGACTCGGAGAGTGACCACGACCCGGGACCGCTTAAAAAACGTCCTAAGCGGCGTGCAGCGTTGGAAGCTGAAGAGGTACGAGCGTGCATCAGCATGACAAAAGCGTTAGCATTTTAAAACAATACTATTTTGCAGCGTGTGCGACTGATTAACGAGTTCCTGCGCCGCGAAAGGATGCTGCTCTCCAAGCGCGCCGTTCGGGCAAAGACCGTTGATCAGCCACAGAGCGACGGGGAGAGCGACGCAAACAACGCCTCGCAAGACTCCGTTCCGGAGGACTTCGAAGTGGAGCAGGTTCTGGACGAACGTTGGGTCGGCGGCACTCGTCAATACCTGCTTAAATGGCAGGGAGACGATACGCCCACATGGGAACCAGCATCGAACGTGGACAACTGCGATGGGCTGCTTGCGGAGTTCAACGAAGAGGTCGACCCAGGCGCGGAGGAGGACGATGACGTCGATTCGATGTCCGAGGTCGCCGACTCGGCATCCGATGCGGGCTTTGACGAGGACATTTTCTCTGATTAAATTACTCTTTTGTCGTTGTGGTTCAATATTGCGCATCCTCATGCAGTATTAAAATGTCGCGGTCATGTGTATTCGAGGGGGTTTTGTCGGAACAGGTTTGATGGGAGGTTTGAAGCTAGGTTGGCTCCGACCGGTCGGAGAACCAGGGTTTGCCAACCTGGTCGGTGGCGAACCATGGTTGGGAGGGCTATTTTTGATGTTCACAATGAAAAGTCGGCAAACCGGTTCTCCGACCGGTTGGAGGGTTCTCAAACCAGGTTCTCGAACCATTTTGGTTTTTTGATTCTGAACACACAAATACTGGTTGTCCGACCGGTTGGGCTTTCCAACCGCACTGGTTTGCCGACCGGTTCGGTCGGTTGATTGTGAACGCGGCCTAAGGCTTGTCCCTTTACCTGTCCAAGGCCCTACGACTTAGTTAATGTCCTGAACAATGCCTGGAAACTACGTTGAATGTCACGTTCCCTAGGTTGCTGAGTGGATAAAATTGGGTGTGGCTATTTAAGGAGAATGGGGAGGGGCTCACATCGAAAAATGAGACACGTGGCTTCCCGGTTAGAGCCTACATGCTTCACTTCTACGAGACACTTTCAGGCTCGTTCCATCATCAACCGCATAAATCGCGATCTCGAGGAGCGCATGCGCGATCGCCCCGTGGAGGGTCCGCTCATGTCGTTGGACGGCGCCGCATCGTCGAGTGGCACGGCCGTCCAGCGCAACATTCCGCAAGAGCCGGTCCGGGGACGCTCCCCGCCGAGCGACCCGCGCCGCCAGGTGTGTTCTTTTGAAGAATTCAGTTAAACGGATGAGGCAAGCATACTTTCGAGTGCGATATATTATAGGTAGAACATCGAATCGCAAATAGTTTATTTTAAATTAATTTTATCAGTAGTTAGGTTCATGGAAGGTATCTCAGTTGGCGTCGTCAATGACAGTTTTAGGCTGAATTTTAATATGACGATTCCAAAAATTCGACGACTGTCGATTGTCGAATGTCGCGAATATTCGATATACTCCTGGTCACCTCTCTAGTCTGCCCCGGTAGTGACCCCTGGAAGGCGCATGTACTCCGTAGTTACCTGGGTCAACCGTGAAGCTAATGATATCCACCTGACGCTCAGACTTTCCCCGCCATCTTTAAGCTTTGGTTTTGCCTGCAGCTGACCAAACCCCCGAAATTTTGGCCCCACTACGTCCCTGCGAATTCGAGGTAGGGGGTAAGGTATAAAGTTGAAGTCGAAGTTTTCGCGGTGTCTTGGCGAGTTCCTTGACCTTAGGGTGTTCTTGCGGTTCCATATGCTTGATGGCAGCTAAGCGTTTCACTTCAGACGCGTTGGTCCACGCCAGTGGTGCTGAGCTCGTCGGATGAGGAGAACCACAACGTCCGCGCCGAGGCCACCGTGCGCACAACGCGAAATCGCTGGCGCAAGCGAGCTCGTCGCGACGGCGACAACTGAAGACGCCGCAGATCTTACCACTCACCAAATCCTCGAGTTTACTAACGATTTCCACTTTGTTTACTCACCCAGATTACTTTGTTTGCTTTAAATGCTTCGGGCAATTCCCGTTTTGCAATTTGCAATGATATTTGCAATTCCGCATGCCTGATCGGCATGCGCTAAACTTCAAGACCACAGTAGGGTCGACGGGTTTAGCAGAAGTCGAAATGGTTAGACTGCTCGGCAGACACTAACTTACGAGGTCCATAACGGAAACCACTGGGCAGCTAAGTGACCTCACCAGCCGCACCGATGAGCCTTTGTGATTATGCTTCCGATGCGCGTACGAATAAGCAAATCGTCCCACCGCCGAAATATTTATGCACTAGCGGGGCTCTTTCTCACATTACTGCGAATTCACTGCTTGGTGAAGAAGTAGCATATAATTCGCGAAGGTCAGCAAAAATCAAAGGCATGCTAAAAAGGCTTCTCGGCTTAGAGAGACGTCTATGCGTGACGCCTGAAGTGCTTTGTGCACTTCACCTTGTGCTAAAACGTGGCATTCGACCAGGGTTCCACCACGCTGTGCCACGATAATATTTACCCTTCAAAGGTAGTTTCTACTTCCAAATCTTGTTGTGATCGAGATTCGATAAGTCTCGAGGGTGTAGGCTACCAACAGTTGCTTCTATTCTAACATTTTCGCAAGCGACATATCCAGACCGCGCGTCCTTTGGTAATCTCTCTACAACACGGAAACGTGCGCAGGTACTTCAAACCACTTCCGCCCCCGACGCCATTTTCGCGGTCCAAGGTAACTGCTGTGGCTGGACCGGTTAACTGCGTCGTAGAGAACACATTTTGCTCTCTTACTTCGGGAGCACAGAGCGTCGCGTCACATTGCGTATACGGGCAGCAACGACTATCCGTGCCAAACCGTGCCACTCCCTCTATCGTTGGCGGAAGTTTCTAGAACCGCATTCATTTTTTCATGTTTTAGTTAGACCTGAAGTCCGGTTCTATGCCGGCGCGCCTGCCCTTTGTGGCAGGTACATTTTTTACTGGTCTGGCATTGCACCATGTAAAAGACCAGTATTTTTGGTTTGCCGCCGAGTGAAGAGTTCGGTTCTATCCTTCAAAACCCTTATTTGAAGACCGTATGTTCCCTATTTTTCCATCTACGAGTACCCTGCACGAATTCGACACAGGGATGCATCCGCGTGCTGCCTCCGTGTGACCGATTCCGCTGTTTGGCTAGCGACCTCCCGACGGACGGCCGTCCGCTGCGACACTCCGCCAGCGCAATCACGACGCTACGTGCACGCATTGATTGCTAAGCGTAATGTTTTTTTGTCCATTCGGCTTCGCTCTTTGCCGGATAGTCCCAGTATTTCCAGGAAAATTATATGGAATGCCTGGGCCTTCTCCTTGGTGGTGATTCACTTTGGTGGTGATTCTCCGAGAGTTGTGTCGTTTACTAAACCATAAAACTGGGCCGTTTTCAGCGAAGGTTATGTGCTTTAATTCGGGTCAAAATCGTCAGATAAATGCGCCATTTTCCCCGGAATTTGCGCATGTACGACGGAATATTTCGGTGACTCGTACGTTTTCGTAGGATTCTGCTGGAGACCGACGCATTTAACCGCAGTATTTAGGTCTGGAAATAAAAATAATGAGCCAAAATTTATCTTTTCGGTCAACTCACATTAACCATAGCAGATGAAGGAAGTTTTTCATTAAGTACTTTACTTACCGATGCCCCAATAAACACTGCTTTTCTTCCCCGTAGGTGTTTTAAGAGTTCTTACTGGTACAGTTCCCGCAAATCCCTAGCCTCATCGCACTCATTCGGAATCGGATCAGGCCTACAGCTTTAATATTCTTTAAATCTTTTCGGATGAACCTTGTACTCATCTTGTTCTGCGTGCAGCGTTTTCTTCGCTTCGCATTCTAAACGTCCGTACGTGAATTCTCTAATCCTCTCCATTTTAGACCCACCATGGACCTGCCGAAGATCGCCGAATGCCCGGTGTGCCTGGAGCTCTTCACGGAGCCGAAGGTCCTCGGCTGCGGCCACTGCTTCTGCAAGAAGTGCATCAACGCCACGCCGCGTGGCTTCGCCGGCTCGATGAAGGTCACCTGCCCGGAGTGTCGCCAGGAGTCTAGCGTGCCCGTCGCCGGATTCCCCACCAACTATCGACTTCTGGGTACGGAAATTGATGAAGTTCTGGCCATGGATTTGGTCTTCATCAGAATATGCGGAGTTGCTTACCCTTTTACGAAAAACTACGTCTGGAGCTAGTGGAGTTGTTGGCTGAAGGACAGCTGTCTCTTCATGCTCAGCAAGCAGCCTGCTGGATGAATCCCCGAACGTTAACCTAACGGTTGAAGTGAACAGCTAAGAGACACCTTGGAATCCGTTTGAATGTTTCCCATCCTCGCAACTAGAATGGACGCCAAATCTAGAGGTGATGCGTCGTAGCGTGCCGTACGCCGAACAGTACCGTTTCGCCGTGTTCACAATGCGTCAGTGCGATATGGAGGGGGTTAGTACGGCACGGACTCACTAAGGAATAGCAGTACGGTACGGAGAGGTCAGTACGGCTTAGAGTAGTGTACTGGCGGAGAGTCCGTCTCTAGCAATAACATTACTTTTGGCCCAGCTCAAACGGGGTGATTAGTTCCCTGGTGGCTTCGTGTAGTGCCACTATGTCATCGGAAGCATAGCAAATTGTTTATGTCAAATTTCAGACATCGTGTCGAACCTCGAGTCGGCGGGCTTCCGGAACACAAAGGACTGCGGCGGCTGCGGCCGCAAGACGCCCAAGGCGGAGCTCTTCAGCTGCACCACCTGCCAGGCGGAGGTCGGCACCGCCGAGGAGGTCATCATCTGTAGCCTCTGCTTCATGAACGCCCACAAGGCCCACGACTTCGTCCGCTACAACAAGGCCACGCAGCGCGACGTCGACGAGGCGCGCAAAAAGATCAACGAGGACCGCGTGATGACGCGAATAAGAGTCGCCATGGTGCGCGACAAGCTCGACGAGATGACCCAGGATGTCATGCAGGTACGCGCGGATTCAGGGCTGCTGCAAGATCAGCAGCAGTGAAGCCCAGCAGTCTATGTAGGTTCGGCTCCAGCTCTACGCCCTTTAGGTCCGGAGCCCATTCCAAAATTAAAAACGAATGTGAGTCCAAAAATGCGACCCATTTTCGATGTCGATATCGATGCTAGAAAAGCAACCCGTTCAATACACTCTTCGAGGGCCCTCAGACGGTACCAGTCACTGCTATTAGATATAAAAATAAGAGCCTCTAGGAGGTATGTGTGGCCATGCAAAGTGTTCGCTAAGCTTAGCTTGCGACCGAGAAAACACTACTGGTTGGGCGTCCGCCCGACGTACGCGTTCGCGTAGCTTTTACCTGACTGCCGTTTAGGCTCTCGAAGCGCGTACTCCGAAGCACGGCGAGATCGACAACGAGCTGGAGGGTGCCCTCCGTGCGGATGCCTCCAAGGACGACATCGAGGCGAAGGTGA